>NPHW01005605.1:0-14514 GCA_002240705.1 Elaphomyces granulatus | reverse complement strand
CCGAAGACTCTTCTATCTGTATTTATATCCTGTGGCTCTGTGAGCTTGTATAGTACAGTAGGATACTATCATATTCAATAACTTGAAACTTCGGACTGAGCTTTCTTGCAAATTCCAAAGAAAATTCTATGATAGAGACTTCAAAGTTCACTGGCAGACCTTATATCCAGATATCCGAATCAACTCCATCCCAGGATTACATAGGTATGCAGAAGATTCGACTCCAATGAGATTTCTGACATAAGCTGTTTAATTGGTCGAATAAGCAGCTTCGACTCTTCTTCCAGCGGCGCGGTTCTCGAAATTTCCAACGCGCTGGGCGATGCATGCGACCAGCAAGTGACAAGCCTGCGCTACAACCTACTTTCCTTACTAAGTTTCTTTCGTATGTTCATTAAAGTCACTGAAGCATCATGTAGTGGTTGAACTTCGTTTGAAATTATTGAGGCAGCCATTCCTGCGTGTGAAATTATATGCGGGTTCCTGCATAATTTGTAAAGCAGTAAAAGCACTACTGCCCAGGTGTTTTCGAGTCACCACGAAAACACCGGTTGCAAATGCAAATTGCCAGAGAAGAGGATATAACTTCAAATCATAACATTGGATTCAACTTGTGTAGCTAATTACTCTGACTTCAAAGACAGTACTACCCTTTAATCCAACCCATCCCTTTCAAAATGAATGCTATCGTGATAAATTGACAAAGGAAAGGACCATAGCCAAATGAGCGAGGAGCGAGCCCTTAGAAGATACTACACGTATAATGTTCTGTGATTGTGACAAACATGATAATGCATCATTTTATGAAACTCCCAACATAAACTTAGCGCTTAATACTGACTGCCCAATCTTATAGCACTAATGTGCTCGACCCTCAGGCCCCCTCTCTCGTAAGATCGAAGAGCACTTGGAGTAAGCAATGAAAGGAACCTGTGATGTTCAAGAAACTCCACCCATGTCGATAGCGTGCTTTCTGGCCGATAATTTAGCACCGGGACCTTGAAGAATAAAGTCGAGTGATGTTTTAATTATGGCATCCTCCGTTACCGGCAAATTGTCGGTATCATCATCGCTATTTAGGATAGCTGGTTCCGACGAATTGGGTTCGGCGAAATGCGCTCCTTCAAACTCATGTTCTCGAGGACTTAACGCCGAAGACGATGGACTGGAAGTGCTTAACTCTGGTGGCGACGATACGGAGGCGTCCGACTCCGGTGATGGAATAGAATAACACGACTCAGACACGGGGGAATTTGATGGTTGAGATCTCGTCGGATCTGTCGCCCGCACAGGATCAGGATCAACCTCTATTGGATTTCCGATTTCTGAAGGGTACCGACGGAAATAGGTTTTAGATTGTCGGGGGTTTTCACTTAAACAGCATATTTGCAAGGCATTAGAATGAAGGGAATTAGAATCTGAGGCGACAGGAAGACAAATAATGTCTGCGTTTAGAGCCGATTTGATATCGCTGAAAACGTCCTTTATCGGGGTGAAAACGAGATGGCCATCCACCCATCCCCACAAGAGGCCAACAAGAGCATTATCTGACTGTCTCAGAACCCAGGAACCGGAGTCCCCAAAATAGGTCGTAAATATTTGCTGGCTTTCAGGTTGCAGGATGATTGCCCATTCAGATGAGCTCTCTCCGTTGAGTGTAACTGACACCGGTGCAGCGCTGATATGGCCGAACTGCGGGCCTGAACCTTGCCCAACGTATTTAACCGCCATATTCGGTTCTAACTCACATATAGTTTTACATAATGGACCAACGCCCAGTGGATGAAGTTCCTCCCATTGGTCATTCCAGTTCCCAGTTATAAAGTACTCAAATGGACATCGATATTTGTTAACTCCCCTCCTACTCCCAACAACCCCAAGGAGAGACCAATCCATCCGGTGCTTCAGGGCCTCGACCGGGGCTGGCCTCGTATAATCGCCGCAAGCTGTTTTCGCCAGCTGTACACAACGCTTCTTGAGGCTTCCAAGTTTGAAATCCCCTGGCTGTCTCGCCAATTCTTTCTGATATTGTTGAAAGCGCTTGAGATCATCTTGCAATTGGTATAGATCCATTATATCAGTTAGTGGAACTTCATTGCGGTCTTTTCCCCAACTGTCTTTGAATGCAGCGAGGACATCACGAATGGTTTGTCCCAAGTCCATTTGTAAGTTGTCGACGTCCGGCACAGATGGGGACACCACAGTTGTGGTCTCTGCATTGTCGAAAATATGATCAACAGTGAGAATAAATATATGTCCGTCAATAAGGATATAACCACCTAGAGTGGCGGAAATATTGTAATCTTCCAACCCTATCGATGCACCCATCCCTGGATTGTGCCAGTATCGCCTGTGATGGGGGAAGATCACATTCTCGTTAGCTTCGTCATCGACCACTTGGCTCTGGCCAACTAGCCGTCGTAGGATGCCACGCGAGAATTGCAACTGAAGACTTTGACGGCCGTGAATGCTACAGATCTTGTTGATTTGTTCCCTCAATCGAATACGGATTGCTGTAGATTGCCCGGAAGCGCTTTGGATTCGAATTATCGGCACCATACCGTCGGGTGATTTTTGCCGCACGAGTGCTGCAGAATAATCCTTACCCAGGGCAGGTCCCAGAACGCTGGACAGCTCAGGTAATAATAAAAACCAGGTCTCCAACGCATCTTTGTCATCTTCGGTACTGATTGGGAAAATTGGGTTTTCAACTCGTTCGTCAGTTTGTGATTTGAAACTCAAGGAATGTGCTGTTGAACGATTATCACTGGGACAGGCGTTAAAGTCAGCGAATATCTGATCTTTGACTAGTTTCGTCCATCCTTCCATCTTTGTCTTTGCATCTTGGATAACGCCACTACGCCCTCGAACCTTTATGGTATTACTAGAGAGATTGTATGTAATTTGGAGCCTATTATGTTCTTTCTTATAATACCACGTCTCAAATTCTGCAAGAGTGTTAATCATTATTCTGAATCCAAACAGTGTAGAAACGTACCATCAAGTGTCACCATATTCAGGATCTCCAAAGTATTTATATTCCGAACCTCAATCTCCGAGCACATTATGGTTCCAGAATTAGTGTTTCTTGTCCACTGATATTGACCAGTCGAAGATTTGCTCCGCTTGAGTTGAGAACGACTCTCGGCATTGAATGGATGTTTCTTGGTAATTCGAGGATCTTGCATACGATTTGGACTGGAGATATTGCTCTTCAATGCTAGGGGGTTTACTTAGCTCCTGATGATCGTGTATGCTAGGTTTGCCATTCCTACCTTGGTGGATGCCTTGTATTTTGTGCACTTCGAGATAGCGGTTGAGCTCTAATCTCGACGTGAAGAGCACTGTTATAGAATCCATGCAAAGGCATTCTTCGGGAGTAGCCCCTTCCGGCATTCCATGGGCAGCACGAAGATGTTTTATCATCCTTTCCTTCCGGAAATTGCGATTCTGGCACAATCCACACATGTAACCTCCAATATCGAAGCTATGTTGCTCTCTCTTGTGTCGATCCCGGTCGAACTTCCGTTTGAATGGTTTGCTCGACATTGCACAACCTTGGACGTCGCAAAAAAATCGATCCCCTTGATTCTTCGAGTTCCCTCCGGGGCTGGTAGATGAGATGTCTGCAGATTCAAGTTGCGAACTATCAAGATGAGGCTGAGATCCTCGATCAACCACAGATTGCTCCGGCGATACAGGAGATGTAGGGCTCAGGTCGACAAATGGGGAGAATTCGCAAGATTCTAATGTCCAGGGGCAGGCTGAAACGGGGTCAGACATAGGAAAGCCTCCCACTTGACCATACTGATCATCAGTATATGACGGAGGGATTGTCATTGAGGCCAGAATCACGACGAATAGGTTTCTCCTGTTGAGCTTTTTGATAGATATTGACTGCACAGCCTAGCCACTCTCCAGAAACAAAGAGAAGGGAAACTTGTATACGACTCTCAATGCGACAACTAACAAGAAAATGTGGGTATTTTTGGCTTTGGCTACTTCTGAGCCACAGTACAGATGGGTGGATGAATGATGAGTAAGCCGTTTAAGAAGCTGAAGTTTCTTTTGGACGACCCAGAATAAGCTATCGGCAGGTGTAATGTCTTAATTTATAGAATCATTCTATGTATCATCCATCAACCATTCTCTTCTTCCCATCTCTCTCTCCCTCTCTTCTCTCCGCCCTCACTGCTTCTTTCGGAATGGCAACAGAATAATGGTCCCCAAAACGGACAAAATGAGGACTGCCACGTTAATGCACGTGCATGACTTAGTGTAGATACAATATCCGTGGCGCAAGGAGGAGCAACCACGCATTAATTGACGATCGAAGATACTCGTTCAACGTTGATAGGACCATTCAAGTGAGTGAGGGTGGGGCAATTAATCCGTATATGTATGTCCGATTACATCTATAGAAACCTGGGAATCGTGTTTCCAAGCAACTGAAAGGTTTCACTTTTAATTTAAATGTGTTGGCGACGAGCGAGCCAATCGGAGCTTGCAGTGCGTAATTAAGGGTGGTTCTATGAAATTCTTCTATGCATATGCATACATATGGGCAACTCGTGACGAACTTTGCCCGTAGACCAGTATTTTCTTTTTTTCTCATCATCAGCCTTGCCGTAATTATTAGCTATAGCTATCCGGTATCGGAGCATGTAACTTCTCGACGTTTACTATTAATCAGTACGCCTAACAAAGGACAGATAAATAATCTTACACGTCATTACTCTGTCAATAATAGGTTGCTCATACAATTGGACAAAAGGATTTTTTATTTTTGCCCGTTTCCTCGCGCAGGCCATGATATGTAAATGGCATCCACTTTTCATATCACGATACACCAGGTCCAATCATCGTTCTAAACGTGTGTCACATTTCAATCGAGAATGGTTCCTCTCAGCTTCAGAATACTGGCGAAATTGCGCACGTGGCAAAGGAGCGTCTGTTTAATGTAAAAGCAAGTTGTGGATGGTTCTATCCTCGACAATCCATAAGCGATTAACTACTCCGCACTAGTGCAAGGTCAAGATGATTAATTGTTCGTCTAGATGGCAAAGAAATCATAGAACTTGAATTCTATACATGTAGTATATCATGGGAATATCAACGTTAACGGGTAACCTACATAGCTCGATAAAAGGCCTTCATGTTATTTTACTAGTGTAATTGACCGCTGCATAAATACCGAGCTATGGGCGGTCAAATTAAAGCTCGGACTGCCGCTGTCGTTGAAGGTTTATTATTAATCTGACGAATTGAGAGCTCGAGCCCCAAAGAGGCTCAAAGTCAGATCTCGCCCATCGGTAATAATAATTTGCCCCAAGTAACGCCCACTGCAATCTATTCCCATCCATTTATTGGCCTGATTCTGGACCCCATTCCAATGACGCCCACTGCAAGTAATAACGCCCTTAGTCCAACTAGCTATGATTAACGGACGGTGCGCCCAGACTGCCAGGTGTTACGAGAGCACGCTATCATAGATTGTTTCGAACCCCCTTTTCGGTTCGATTGTCTTCTTTGTCAGGATCGAAAACTTTGCTAGTTGTTGTAGTCTTTGTGACACATTTTCTATTGGTTTAAAAAAGTTGCATACCTTAAATGTTATTTGCCTCAGGTACCCAGGCCCTACATAACTCGGTAATCTGGCCCAAGAATTCGAATCCATAGACCCTCACTTGGCGCTAAACCGTAACCTTGGCTAGACTCAGGCCCCCATGGCCCCGCAAACCTTAGGCAATGAAAGATAATGTCATGTGACGCACGGCAAGTCTCCGCGGGCCCCTAGTTGATCCGGGTCCGGCCCTTTTCTATAGTATTTCAATGGAATTACAGTACTTGCCTCCCTTGAGCCCGCGTGCAGTGGAACACGACCAATCGATGCGCAGGAAGCCATCCAGAAGCTGCATCGATGCGCAGACAGGAAGTATGCGTGGAAGTTCAAAGAGGATGCGACTATGGCCGTAGAGCCAGGGAACAAGGTGTGATCGAGGAATGCATGCCTTGGTCGGTGAATATCTGCGCACTATAGCTATGACTGGTATTGTGTAGACTGGCCTAGAAAGCAATGACACCTCCAGGATCAGACGCATAGGTAAACCGCTTTCATAACGACTCATTCACCTTCCAATAACAGAATCCAGGAGCCCGAGTCATGTTCCTTGCCTTCGTACTGCAGCCGCCTCGTCTGGACCTGCGTCAACGGCGATTGAGAGCTTGGCAGAACGGCCGCCACCGTACAAATGCCGCACGGTATCACAATTATCAACTCGGAATGGAGGAGGGCAGTTGTCAGTGGAGGCCCTCCTACTCTGGGATCGTCGGTGAAACCAAGCGGCTCGTAGCAGGGGGATGGGAGGCCATGGACGTGGTCAATTTGCTTGAAGAGAAGCCTCCTTGAGCCAAGTAATCAACACCTCCAAAGCTGCAACCAAAGTAAGGAAGGGGAGACTTGGAATTGATGTATATAGTATTATTGTTATTATTGCATTCATCGGTTTAGCGCTCAGGTGACTACGTAAGATTGACTCGGGGGCCATGTGCCTCGTTGGATGTACATGACCTTCGCTGCCATATCCACAGTCATAAAGAAGGCATCCACGATCGTCATTTCCCCTGAGTGCTAAACCGATGAATGTAATAATAACAAGAATACTATATTCATCAATTCCAAGTTTTCCCCTTTCTTGTCTTGGCTGCAGCTTTGAGAGTGTTGATCACTTCCCCATGCCACTAGAAGCTTCATGAAAAGTGACTTGTCAGCTTTCCCATTATAGAAACGACAGTCCAATCATGAGCCCGAATTGTTTGCTCTCGCGAAGTGTGCTGCTTACAAATTCTCGTACTTCTTCCGCTCTCCTTCGAGCTGAAACAGCCTCTGTCATCGCTGTCAGGGGTATCTAAGGCGAGATCTGGGGGCATAGGGAACCCGGGAGTAGGAAGAGAGTGAAGAAGAGGATTGCAGAAGTAAGATGAGACGGCACCCAATCAAAACTGACATGCTGTCGCGTCTCCCCGGGATGAAGCTCCTTCCAGAGTATGATATAATAGTTAACTGGCAACAACCTGGATGTCCAGACTCCAGATTAACTGCCAATCCAAATCTAGCTCAAATTTCAAGAGTTTTATTGATGTAAGCATGTCAAAGCTTGTTTGCTCATGCAATGTCAGTATTTACATGATTCTAATTGTGTCAAAACCTTGGTATTTATCAGCCTGGGTGATTGTGGCCTTTCCGGCACATTTCAATAATGGCTAATGATACTCAACTGTCTCATTTGCTCGTCGAGCTCAACCACGTCTTTGAACATGTGCCAGAGCTGTTGCCCTCATTTCTAACCATGGCTTTCTTTCTTGAGTTGCTGTCGAGTTTCCTCGTTATCATAACTTTGCACTGCTTATCAATGGAATCCATTAGTTTTGAGCTGACCGTGTTGGTTTCACCAATGATTAACATGGTCTTGTTCGTCCACAATGATCGACTCGATCGTTGTGAAGCCCCCCGTTTGAACATGTTTACATCCATGCGTAGCCTCGCTGCCTCATAACTTGCCACAGCCACATACAGCAAAAACTCCACGACATGATGCTCAATTTGAACAGTGATGCCTGATTCAAATCTCGATCTGCACCGTGCCGGCTATTTACCAAGAACTGACTTGAAATATGTGGTCATTAGGGAGCACCGGAAGTTTTAAGACAGCTATCGCGGAACTGTTTAACTCTGTTGACCTACCCCAGAACCTCCCAATAGGTAAAGACATCTTATGTGGATTTGCTATAATACCTCGATATAAATGAATTCTATCAGGGCCACTGTTCATAGGGGCCGCCCTAAGAGGTATAGAAAAAACGCTCTATCTTTTGCCAAACCACTGAAAACAACACACACGCAATGCACCACGACCTTCTAATAAAAGGCTCTGTATCTTTTTTACAAAACGTTAAAAACAATCCACCGCCTTCGAATTAGTTTTTGGTCAAGTTGGCTTCCTCAAGGCTGAGATCATGGCGATCCTTGAACACCGCCGTGATTTCTTCAAGGCAGCCCGCCGCCGAAGCAAAGAAGCCAATGAATGTTTTGCCGGGGGCAAGGACTCGACTCTGGTACTCAGGGTGGAACTGCACACCAATATACCACTTATGGCCTTTCAACTCGATAATCTCCATCCGCTGGCCTGTCTCGTCTTTTCCAACAAAAGTGAGACCAGCATCTTCCAGCTGTGCCACTAAGTCCGGGTTAACCTCATAGCGATGGCGATGTCTCTCCCAGATATCCTGCTTCCCCCCATACAGCTTACGCAGCCGAGACCATTCTGTCCCCTGCTGGAAAATAGTGCGACGCTTGCCAAGACGCATTGTTCCTCCTAGCTTTGACTTATCGATCTCCGGCATGTAGACAATGACAGGCTGAGTGCATTTTTCATCGAACTCCGCACTATCTGCTTTGTCCATGCCACAAACATTGCGAGCATACTCAACCACAGCAAGCTGCATGCCTAGGCAGATTCCGAAGTATGGAATGTTATTCTCACGGGCCCATTGGGCAGCCTTGATCATGCCATCACAACCCCTCTTTCCAAAACCGCCAGGTACCAGAATTCCATTTGCTGTACTGATAGAGTGCCATGCTTTATAGTACTCAGTTGGAGACGCTGCTCTGTGAGCGTCTTCTAGATGGGAAGAATCAATCCAAATTAAATTGAGCTTCCTCTTACAATGCATGGCCGAATGTTCTAGCGCTCTGCTCACGCTCATGTATGAATCGCGGAAACTGGTATACTTTCCAACAAGGGCAATCGATACCGTCTCAAAGACATGGTCCCGACGTGGAGCTAGGCATTGCCATTCCTGCCAGATAGCCTTGCCATGTTCCACAACCTCTGGAGTCTTCTGGATAGACTCGGCCTGGAGGAGGCGACTAATCGTGTTAAGGAATCCCTGGTTTTTAAGGAGGATGGGAACGCGATATGTAGTCGAGACGTTGTGTACTCCAACGACTTGGTCCCGTTCTAGTTGGCATGTATTGGCAATTTTTTGAATCGTGGACTCCTCGAGAGGTGTCTCACAGCGGCAAGCGATCTAATGTCAAATGTAAGTCGGAAGAAAAAGAGGAGATAAAAGGAATATCGTTACCAAATCTGGTCTGAGACCAGCCCTTCGAATATCGCTAATGGCCCGCTGGGTGGGTTTGGTCTCTGCAGAGGGCCAGATTAGCTCTTGCTTGTATTGGGAGTGAGAGTAAACAGTCTATACGCACTTTGCTCTGTGCCAATTACCGGAACATAGCTAACTTGAATCTGAAGGAAATTGCACTTTCCCACCCGTGTCTGGAGCTCACTCATTGCATGAATGAATGGCGAATTTTCAATATCTCCAACGGTGCCACCCAGCTTGAGAACATCAGTACGGGGTTGATCGCTGCAGTGGATGGCAACTTACTTCGACTAGAATGAATTGTGAGTTAAACATGGTTAATATCTAATACAGTTCAGATATTACTTACTGATGCAGACGTCAGGTTCTAGGCCGAATTTATCTACTGGAATCTTCGCCACTCGTTCAACCCAGTCCTGAATAGCATCAGTCAAGTGTGGCACGATTTGGACGGTTTTTCCAAGGTAGTCGCCCCTGCGCTCGCTGTCGATTACATGCTGATATATTTTTCCCGTGGTTAAGTTATTGTCTCTTCGGAGGGTAATTCCCAGGTATCTAAGTGGCAATAGAATTTAGCGCATTTGTTACACATTGGTTCCTAGACCAAAATTGATCAAATTCCTACCTTTCGTAATTCCCAATATCTAGATCCATCTCACCACCATCTTCGGTCACGAAAACCTCTCCATGCCTAGTTATATAGGTCAACTTGCAATTCTACTTTTGCGAAGCTGATTGATGGTGGGTGCTGACTCGATCGGGCTCATTAGCCCTGCATCAACGTTCATATACGGATCAATCTTTATGCTGGAGACAGTAATGCCTGAAGATTTGAGGAGTAATCCGCAGCTTGAGGCAATGATGCCCTTGCCAACGCCACTAATTACTCCTAGAAAAGCACGTCAACATGGGATCAGATACACTAGCTACTAGTAGTTAGATAAAGATAAAGGAAGATAAGTCACCTCCGGAAACAAGAATGTACTTCATCTTGCTCGTTGAATAGAGAAAAAGGTTTATGAGATGGCCTAGTAAAAATACCAGGGGGAGAGAAGGAACGCGTTCAGGCTCGCGTTGTGGAGGGAAAAAGCGGCAATCGCGAGTTTTTTTCAGGTACGTAGAAGGTACTTTATACCGCCTATCTGTTCTAACTACATCAATATCATTAATCATTGCGAGAGGGGTAAACAAAAATCTGATCATACCCTACAAAGTATGCTCAGGTAAAAACAGCTCCACTGGAGACACTTATTAAAAATATGATGGAGAAGTTCGGTCGAGTCAAAGAACAAAATAACATGTACCACTGAGGACAAAGAACTACCTTTAGTATCAATAGATTCTTCCCCCAAGTCCTCACTTTCCTCGTCTAGTATTCCAGTACCCACTGACCGAACATTCTCTGGACTTTGCATATGGGCATATTTTCTGCATTCAGTTATTCCCAGTGTCGGTTTTCATGGTAAAATTGAGCGTCTTGAACTTTGACAGTAGTTATAACAGACGCCCAAAAGAAAACTGTTCCTCAATGACATATCCTCCCCTTCATCACTTCCCGAATCGGTCCTGTCATTTCATTTCCTGGTTTCCACCACTATGGGCGACTGTCAAGTGTTCTCTTCCACAAGGGCCTACCCCCTCTTTGTGAATCGTCTCTCCTTTCCGCTGCTTCATTTCCTTTGCCTTTGAAGGTGGCAAACGCAAGATGCGACTTCAATGGGGTCTCCTTGGTCCTGGCAGTTGCGAAACTTTTGGATGATACCACAGAGATCGGGTGATGTGACCTTTAGTGATTGGCCCCATCCGGGTGCCGGGATCTTTTGCCGTGAATATGGAGTCCCTGACTGCTCTATCACCTTCGACATCAGGAGGGTGTATCCTCCTGCATAGAGTACCCTCCCATCCTTGCAGCCATACCTTCACGACCGTAATCTTTGGCATCTTCTTGATAGACTTGTATGTCAGCTCCACCTCCCGTTCCTTTATCTCATGAAGTGTTGCTTGAGCTGAAGCAGAATGTCGTGTACGAGGTTCTGTCGAAGGAGTAGCAGAGATGACACGGTCTCCTTGGTGCGCATAAGTCCACTTGCCTTATGCTTTTCTTTGTACTCACGAAGGTCCTCTCGGTAGTCCTTTTTGAGCATGTGAAGGTGTTTCTCCTCGGCATCGTCTATCTCGGCCAAGGTGGTTTTAACCTTATAGGCCGATGTCAAGGGTACGGATTTTATCAGGGCATTTTTCTGGATGCAGCGGTTTTGGTTACCTCAATCCAGTCCGGGGAGCTACTGTCAACTGAGGATAACCCTGATGCCAGGTAGAGTAACGTATGTCACTGAGATAGTTGATATTAGTTTCTCGGGCTAGTCCCCTTTGGAACTACCTCTGTTAACTCCTGAGCCACGGATTCCGGGTTGCTGAGGTAAAGTCACGGTGGCTTACACTAACCTTTCTTTTCCTGATTGGTCCAAGAGGTCGTAGGACTTCTTACTGCTAAAGATGATGAGCAGGATGAAGATGGGGAATACCTGGAAAAGCAAATGTATGAAGAGGAAAGCGTCTCCAAGGGTCAAAGAATAGCTTGGAAGAGTGGTTATAAATACTTCATTGACCACAATTTAATTGTCACAGTGAAAATCTAACTCTCACTTTATATTGCTCTATACCAGTCGACTGACCGGTCTGTATCGTCTGATAGCCGCCTTTATTGCACCAGGCCAAATTATGCCAAGTCAGATGATAACATGACTACCTGTAGTCGAGTGGGTTCTTCAAAAGATGTCCAAAAGTGTAGCTTCCCCCTGGATGATCAGAGCATCTCTTACAAGTCATATAGACCACGCCGTTGCAGTTGAACAGCACCCGGCATTGAGTCCGGCAGCCGTGAATACAGCAGGCTTCATAAGAGTATGCATCATTATATCCAGGCGCTTTGCATGAACCTTTTCTCGCAAAACTCGTACTCATTGGTTCAAAGTCGGGTCTGCATCCCACATTAGGAAACCCTGTCCCAAGTGAGGACATCATCTAATGCAATCGATCAAGGAGCATAGGGAGCCACACAACGTTGTGCTGATCACGTAGGTTAGACGAATATGCCCATGGAATCTGGATTGATGACTTTAGGAGTTGGATGAATATCACGGCCGGCATATTTTTTATCCCCTGCGCAGGCGACACCTGCCAATGCCTCGGGCTACAACGTCTCTTGGAAGAAGGAAATGTGGCACATGCAGGAACATACTCGCATATTGAAGACTTTCTTATCCGTCAAGTTGATGAAGATAAAAACAGAGCCAGGAAATCCGAATTCCACACCTGTAGAATTAAGTCTCCCACGCAAATGTTAGCCGTATAGCCTTCTCTGTATGATTTGAGAGAGCCGATGACTCACCGGTACATCACCTACATACTAATATCTAGAACACTGAGATAATCGTGGGGTTTGTTTCCATGACGAAACTGAAAGTATCGTAGAATAGATCCTGCGGGGCTTGCCATTTATGTTCATCAGTACATATTGCGATAAAAGCAATTGTTTGCCCCTCTTTTGTGACGGTAGCTGCAGAACAAATGGTTATATCTAAGATAGGTTCATAAGTGAGAGAGTGCAAGGTGAAATTGCATAACATATCTTCATCGCTGGCCCTCTTGAGAAAAAAGGTCCCCTGAGCCTCCATTTGGGATCCGGCGGGTCGCATTTCAGTAACTTTCACTACTTCATTCGGATTGTCTCAAAAATGCCCAGTGCATTCTTGCTATTAACCTGGAGTTCTTCGGGCTTTTATATTCGCGATATAACGGCACTATGCACCCAATAAGGGCCCGCTTGGCTAAATGTCATATATGTGGCTCGAAACATCCAGTATTGCGGTTTATCTTCGAGCGTGAGTCCATCTCCGCCACAGTCCTGATTATCTTGTCAGGGAAACATCACTTGGTTGTTACCCTGTGGCAAACATTCAGAAGCCGTTTGAGGGACTTTATCAATCCATCTGTTCGCAGCCATACTCTAAAAAGCAAGAAGTCTGGGAAGTTGAAAGAGTCTGAGAACAGCTTTTTGATCGGGTTTCGGTTGAGGGCGACTGCGTAATTGAAACCTCCGAGTCCTACAGGAATTTTCAGAATATTGGCAGTTAGAATTGCGGCAAGTTCTCCAAGTAATATACGATCAGATTGAGCAACACTGTCCCGCGATGCAAGAAGAATGACATGAGGGAGCTCAGGATCCTTATCTACGTATGCAAAGATACTAGCAACGTCCCATACTTGATGATCTTTTGCTTCAACACCGGAGACTCGAGTCCCTTGCCTTAATATTGGTCATAAATGCATTTTCTCTCCCTACCGAATACATTAGTACTGGATACAGAGCCTCGGATGAGTTGGGAATAAACAGACGTCACGAAGTGAAGCCCCTCTCGGAGCAAGTAACTAAGGGATCAGCTTCGCCTAGATCCTTTCTTGCAAGATGAAAGAGCTGACCCTCCAAATATCACAGTCCTGCAGCAAACATATATCAAGTTCTGAAGCTAAGCTGGCACTCATCCGGCTGTTTGGCTCATACTCCTAAGAAGAGAGCCAATTGGTGTTGTCTTCAGGACACTCTTTCATGACTTCCTTGTCTAGAGGATAGTCTAGACAAATGTCCCGAAGATGGACGGGATTTTGAACAGCCCAGCGACGTTCCATCAATAAGTCACTTATGAATGCAAAGGCTGGAATACTTAATGCCAAAGTAATGGGGAAGGGGCCCCTCGACCTCAAAAAGAACCGACAGTTATACTAAATTGGCCAGAGTTCCTGAGCTGTTTCACATCAAAGTCATTTTGGTTACAATTCACCACATGCTCCCACAAGTCTTCGGTCGCTCTGCAGACCTTTCTAACATTCATAAAGTAATGATTTAATTTGTGATTTAATGGAAGAATAGAAAGCAGAAACAGAGGCAACTTTCTGTTGGGAGAGAGATGTTTTTCGATTGAAGGCTGTAATATGAGGCAAAGGGAGAGATACACTAATCGAATGATCGAATAGTGACTGAGTGACAGTGACCTCAAGAGCCGATTGCTGTTGTACGCATTTGTCCACGCGGCTATCTCGATGAGCTGGGGACATGAAGATGCCTACGGCAGATGAAACTTTGGTCCTCAAAAATGGGCCGAGATGTTCCCCGTGCCGTTCCCCGCCGCTACGTATGATACTGTACAGCACGCTTCAAAATGTGAGTTTTCATCATGCAGAAGAGACAACTTTCATCTACCAGTTATCACGTGATCTGGGTTATACCTGTTTAGGACTAGTGCCATGAACTAGACCTCCCTAGGTAGTCCCCCGAAGGCGGTCTGAGCA
>NPHW01005601.1:0-13058 GCA_002240705.1 Elaphomyces granulatus | reverse complement strand
TGTCCCTGGCGCAGCGGTTTAACTCTCTAGAATGCTCCCTAGAGGTTGGGCCATGACATTATGTAGCTCTTTGTGAGCCCAAATTGTTCCAATCTCTCAGCTCTTACCTACCACCTAGTGAGCTTGGCTACTCCGTCCTTCTCTGTGATGAGTTGCCTGAAATATCTAATGGTTTGGGGGTTTGTATTGTAGAGTGCATTTCTCATCACTCTCCACTCCATCCGGAGAAACTAGGTACATAGCGTATAGTTACAGCCTGTATCAGTGTAGTAATAATAGGTACTTTGGTTATTAGTAAATATATTTGGGGAGTTTTTCATTTTCCGCCCTTGTTATTCCCATTAGGCTCATTCCCTATTGTTTATTGTTTTAATGCTAGCAACGCAAAACTTCCGCCCATGACCGGCCGAGCGTCGAAGACGAAACCCGGAAAGCTGAGCAAACATTGTCAATTTTCTAATATCTTAACCAGACTAGTTAATGGGGTAGACTCACTCTCCAGTAATAGCACTATAAAGATCCGTTAGTGCGAGATCGGTCGGAGTCTTGTCGATCCATGTGGCCAACAGGTTGAAAAACATATGTTGCGTACTGTTCGACGCGACGGCGGCAACCCAGCATTCCCAGTCACCTATATTCAAAGCTGTAAGTAGATGCGTTTTTGTGTGTATTACATCTTAATACGTTTTTAGGTAGCGGTACCTTTAGTGTAGTCATGCCTTGTATCAAGTGGAACTCCATAAGCATCCTTAATAGTAGGGTAGAAATTGCTCTGCATGTCATAAACGGATTGAGGTACAAGATTCAGACCCAATTCAGCGTCAGCAAAGAGATTGTATAGCAGACCTGGATAGACATGATCAGCTTATGACACCATGGAAAGTCCAGAATGAAAGCCACCCCTGAAGACATACCGTGTGTGTTACTTTGCCCATACGCTAACGTGGTATGAGGGGGTGTGTCATTAGAAGCAATTCCGAGGGTTAGCCACTGGGATATGTATTTATTTGCAATGCTTGTATAATTCTGCGCCTCTTGGGTGTTTCCCGTCAAATTGGAAATGGCTGCCATGGCCCCAATGCCAATCATACCCTTGAGGGCCAAATTTGTTTGGTTCCTATATTCCATTCCGTTAGCTTTTCCCTTTTTCTTTTCGTTTTTTCCTGTTAAGAGTTGGGCCCTCACGCTAAAGGTCCGGCAAAGTCATCTGTTGAGCTTTGAGTTGAAGGGTAAAGAGCGTCCTCCACCAAATACTCAGTCCACTGCTTCAATATGTCGTGATGTTGCGTAAGGTACGCCAAGTCCTTAGTTCGCCGATAGTACGCCAAGGTCATTATTAGCATATTTCCACATTCCTCTAACGGCATCTGCTCATCTTTACCATCCGGATGCCCAGTGGCATTCGGATAGCTTCCGCCAAGGTCGTGCATAGACCATCTATTAGGATACTTTCCAGATTCCTGATTTTCAAACAGTGGGTCCAAGAGTAGTTTCAAAAATAGAGGGTTTGTATACGTGAAAATCGGGTAGGAGGGAAAGATAACATCCACAGTGTTGACATTTCCAGACGACGAAATCTCTTTCATGAACAGATAAGATTTCTGTGAATTCCCGCACAACTGAGTCGCACCAAATGCCTGACGAGCGGAGAGCGATGTAATGGCCAGATAATCCTGACCCGAAGCAGCAAGCGAATCGCTGGAAATCTTATTGTCCAAATCTGAGGACATCGAGCATGCTGTAGAGTAATCTCCTTGGAAGAATTGAAGCTGGAAACAGATAATTTAGCAGACAGACACTTTGCCATATTCAAACCGAAATAAACATACAGCAGCGAGATCATTGTCAAAATAGCTAGTCCATAAAGATGGTAGTGCCGTCGCATTGGATGCACCGCTGAATTGGACAGCTTGCTCTTGAGCGAGGCCGAGAGAAAAAAGTGTGCTAACAGCTGAAGCGCCTACAGATCCCAGATTGATTGCAAACCCAAAGATGGGCCAATTGTCTTGGATGCCTCGATAATTGGTGTCCTGGGAATTTGGAAGAGATCCGTTCTTTGCGAAGGTATCCCGAACGGGTTGAGCCGGGCCAGACTGATAGGTCAAAGTTTTCACGTTGTCAGTCGCCCAATACCAGTTCCCCCATTCAGCTTGGTTGTTGATTTCCGAGAAGAGCAATTGATTTTGTCGATACACTTTATGGTAAGCAACATCCCCAGTCACACCATAGTCCCACTGAGCAGTTGCATTACGATCGCCCGAGATCCATTCTGAAAAGAGAGCTCTGTCAACTTGAGTCCACACAGGCTTGGGAGGTTCTCACCAGCAGAGATATCGGCATACAACTGCACATCGTGATTGCGGCCATCCTTGGATTTGACATCCACTTTGAGATACGAAAACACTAGAGATTGACGCTTCAGATCGCTTGGAGTGATCGGTGAGAGGAATGTTACATTCATTTCGACCAACCCCGCGACATCCAAGACGAATATACTCTTCGTTGAAGTGTACTTAAACGAGGTCTGATTAACCTTCGGAGGTGACATGCCACCCAACCAGGTGTAAGGTGTGCCATCTACACGTATTATACCTCCCCAGCCTGTAATTGTATTTCTGGGACCATTAGCGATCTCCTCGAGCTTAGGTAATGACTAGCTTGACGCACTTCCAGAAAACTGGCCAGAAACCAGGCAAATACCCCCCATTCCCACCGTTACTCCCTGCATTCAGCCATGTACTGAGATATGGCGATTTCACAGCCAGAGGAATCGCAGGCGGTCGAGCAGGGCTAAAGGTCGACTGAGCTCCTATTGGAGGAAGGAGGGAAATGAAGATCGAACAAAGGAATAGCAACATCATATTGAAGTCTGCTTAAAGAAGAGAACTCGAAGGAAGAAAACAAATAGGTTTTCTTTCCCCCGCCGATAATCTGGGTGGGTAAAAAAAAAAAAAAAACTCCAACCAGTAGGACTTTTAAAAGAGTGTTTAATGAATGAACGGATGGACCTTGCAAGGGGGAAGCTACGCGCACGAGGGCGGAAAGAACGAATGGTCTATCAGAAACTAGAAGGAACGACATGAGGTATATGTATATGACAGAAAACTACTTTAAAGGCCCACATGATTGACATTGAATCTAATATAAAGCACGGGTGCTAAGGCTGAGTGTTCCATCAAGATGCATGGTAGATCATGGTGCTAGTGGGATGATGACAGGAAGGGGAGACAAAAACTTCCTATCATAGATATAACAATTCATCCGCTAGTTTAGTCAGGATCTATCCCTATTAACAACAATATAACAATATAAATAATACGCTATATTTATTAGTTCACCGGAAAGGGAAACTGGACACGTTATTAATATGTCCACACGTCTCACCACCACCTCCTAAATACAAGGGGAAACCCCACTAGACCACATCGGGCTGCGGAGGTGATCAATTAATATAATAGATGGTAACTCGTTACCATGTAGTAGTAATAATAATGACCTTCGGCTGTGATTTCGAAGTATGGACTCTAAGAGTGAAATTTGATTTAATTGTCTGCTGAGCAACTTATAGTACCCTAGGATTAATCCGAGCAAGTCATCCATCACCGATAATTTAATTAACCAGATGATGTTGCATGGAGTCTATGGTATGTATGAATCAATGATCGATATGTTCATGAATGTACATACAGTACTAATAATAATAAGCTTACAGTAGTATATATAGGCCGATATATAAATCCTTGATACAACTTAAAAATAGCCAAAGTGTTGGCTTTCGGTGAATTTATTTCTACCAATCAGATAGGACATAGTTAACCAGATAGTACATAGTACGATCACTAACAAGACGCTAGTTTCGGACCAGAAGCTTCTAGCCCAGGCCCCGAAGGTACTTAGGTTTCTGCATATGTCCTATAACTTCTCAAAAATCCACGGCTCTTGGAGCATTTGATTCCGTCAAATTACTCTTGGCTTTTGTCCCAATGTCTCATTTTCGGAGGGGTGTCCCCCAATCTAGTCACCTCTCGATTCTAAGATTGGGTGTCTCCTTTCAGAATTCAGAAACATTATCTCTTATTAATATTGGACTTGGCATCATTCTCCTTAATGTATTTGTGATATCATCATAGTCGGCTAATAATAGATCAGAATGTCAGCCCGCCCGCCCGCGCCTTGCCCCTTTCGAGATGAGCTACAAGCTATAGAGGTATTCTACCTATTCAGTTTATATCTACTACTCTAATAATAATGGCACCCCAAATTCGAAATTATTCCCTACGAGGTATACCGTATCTGTTGTCATTTACCTCACATGCAGTTTTCAGCCTGCTTTTGCATCGGCAGCATCGCGCTTTGAGATAAGTTCCTTTTTCCCACGTGCGCCTCTTCTCGATCCCTAGTGCAGGGTTATTTAATTATCTTCCATATGCGATGTATTAGATTTGAATATAACCGTATAGAATGCAGTTAGGTTGTTCTTATTCCAGAATCCAATTGCTATTAGGGATTGAGTTAATGTCTCAGAATATAATAAAAATAAAATACCTCAAGATGGAATGTATGTAATAGCCCTGGTTAAAATTATGAGATTAAATTCGACTTGTTATTTGAATGTTACATAGGTACTCTCTGACTTATGAACCATATAGTACCTACATCACTCGGATTTTTCTGATATTCGACTGCAAATAACAGAACAATCAAAGATACAGACATCATTTTATGATATAAATATATCGGTCGGCATATTCCTGAAAGGCTGAAACTTTTACGACGAACCTCTATGTATACAAAACATAGATCAATGATCTCCACGGTACCAGCTATCATGTCAATAATCATGTCGTTTTTGAGCCCTTTCATCCCCCGATGGCGGACACCGACATCAATTTCGGTACTGGATATTCATTCCTTCTTACTTAGTGTTTTGCCTGTTCTGTTCAGCATTTCTCACACCTTCTTCCACTTTCCTCCAGTCCATGTAAAATAGTGTTGTGCCCTGCTAGTGTTGACGGCTGATCAACTACTTTACAGGTCGCTGAAGCCTGACTACCTATGTATTAGTTACAACGTCGCAAGTGCCAAGCTCGGTGAATCAGAACAGCTTCAATAGCAGTTTACACTTGGCCAAAGTGAATTAAGATTCCCTCTCTTCAATCATCAGTGTAACGCATATATATAAAGCTCTATAAACTTGAGCATACAAAATAACATAACAATCCCAGATTGATTAAATAACGTAGATATGAAAGCTGACCAAGGCGGATTCTTAATCTTGGTTACTTTAAAGGACAAAAAGATCTTTTCAGTTGAGTATCATAACTGACATATATTATTGTTTATTAATTGTCTTATGATATATTCCTTATATGTCGTAATTGCCCTGCACTGCACAAGAATAAAATGGCTAGACAACAAGGGTATATATTGTGCATATCAAACTCAGGAACACACAGACAAGATCGACGGTACCTGCTTATCCACTGCTGTGTAATGACTATAATTCATTTCAAAGTGATCAACTACTGTAGGGTCCTGCGTACCCGTCAAGCTACCTAGGTTACTTACGGTCCTCGGACATCTGGATATGTTAGACTTACATGGTTGCTCAAGTCGTTGTACGACGTACGTGGCCAGCGTGCCCGTAACTTCATAGGCAATAGTCAGTCGGTTCTCCCGTCTGATTGACAACATAGATTCAGGACGGACACTCCAAACATCTGACAAAATAAGATCTGGCGATGACCGATTATTTTGGCAAGAGCTATCTTTAGGAGGCTTGTGCGTGTTTTAGGCAAGAGAAATGCTTCCTTAAGGTGTAGAGGAATTGTTTGTGTTTGTGCAACATAGACAAGATTTTGTGATAAAGGCTTGAAGGTAGTCTAGAATAGACTCTGATGAGTATGCCTCGTCAAAAAAAGAACCCAGGGACATTTCATAAATGCGACCTTGATATATAGACTGGAGACTTCCAAAGCAGCTAATATGTAGCTTATAAGTTACATATGCAGTATATGCATCTAAGCTCTGATAATTTAGGGAATGAAAGAGAGAACATGCATACATACCCCGACCAAGAGGGTACTAGTATCACGCATGTCATTTTATCGAAACTCATTAAGTAATAAGTCCCCGAAACAATCAGTAACATATCACCCCACTCCATTCGCTAAACATATGCAAGATCATTTGGATATAATCATTTTGCCAAAATCGAGACTCTTGCTCTTACGATTCCTCTTCTATAATAGTGATCCGAATTACATCGAATCGGTGATGATTTTGATATGGATCATTAATGAAGCGCAAGGGAAGACATATCTCAAATCCTAGCACAGAAATTGGTCGACTTCAAGTTCAACAGCTATATCATTTCATAATACAGTACATACATAGAACTGTATCTACACAACCCGTCCACAACGTGGCAAATCTACCCCAGCATGTCTAAAAAGCCTCCTAGCGCTTTCTGTCCTGTTTCCAACCTGATCAATGATATACTATCCGAATATTGCAAATGAGGATCAGGTGATCTATGGCTTCTATATATCCGTCATCTTCTGTTTGATGATGTAATGAATATTCCGTTCTATTTCTTGTCTCAGGCACTCGGGAACGAGCGCCATATAAGCCCAACCTTGTTTTTCTTCTTCCCTCACCTTTGTATATTCGTATATAGCTGCCAATAAGATCATTCTTCATTGACTGAGCCCTGTTACAGATGAAGGCCTTCAACTCCGAGAACCCCTTGATTGGAGTGTATGGACATTGTTCGGTAGATATGGAGGTGTGCAAATGAGAGCTTAACGGCAGCAGACACTGGCAGGCCTTAGGTTTGAACAGTTTGAACATTACGGGCGATGATGCTAAACAGAACAGCCTAATTCAAGCTTGCTCACGGATATTACGGAGCGTGCTTTCATACCTAACAGATCATCAAGCTCGCCGGGTTCTTCAAAAGAGTACCCGAGAAGAAGCAAGCCAAATTACACTATCACGGCCCGAGCTCAGAGTAGCAATGATGCCACAAAGGAAGCCGATGCTACCGACGGCGAGGCAAGGGTGATGATGGTGAAGGGGGAAGGAAGAAAGGATGGATGAACGATGTGAATGTATACGGGCTTCCATCCAAATTTCTTTTTCAGCCGTGTATCAAGAATCTTGCCCTGTCTTTCGTATGATAGCCCACTTGGTTCTGGTCATCTGTTCCAGCTGCTCAAACACACCGCACTTTGAGAAAGGAATAGGCCGATATCTTGATTCTGCATGGTAGGCTCCAAGGAGCATCCCAACGAAGTGTAAACTATCTGCCCCGGGATCACCGCCAATCTGTAAATGATTTCCATGCGGCAAATGTCAACAGTTGCCAGATTACTGTCGCCACATCTTGTAAGCGCTACCAGTACCGCTCGGCTTGAATCTTCAGTGGACATATGCTTGTGACGCGTATCTCAACCAAGTAGGTTACCCTCATTGCACCTTGTTATCCAGTTAGCATTGTTGACTAGCAGTATATAAGGTATCATAGTTGTTATACCCACGATACCTGCCAACTAGCTACATATATATGGTGTCCCAGGCCATGGCTGCAGCTGATCATCATGATTGCATGCCTTCATCACGTAACTTCTCGGCGTTTTGCCGATTTGGATTCTCTATGACTTTTCCCACGAGCTAAAGATATTTACAAAGTAGGTATCATAGATTATTACTCTGCACTACTCCGTTATTACGAAGTAAAGGATAACTATTTGGCCCATGGCGGGGTGATGAGATGTTCCACCTTTGGAGAGCTTGGCAGGTCTCGGCGCTGTCTCCGATTGGGTACTGTAGTCTGTACATGGCACATATGTAGGGACTGATACCTTCCTAGGTAGTTCACCACTTGAAGCTATTGAATTAGCTAACTTTCTTCGGCTGTATCGTAAGTGCCGTAAGTGATGTGTCACATATTTAAAGGAATGTTTTCAAGCTTTTCCACGCATCTGGAATGATTGGTCCAATAATAATAGGTTTATCATACCTCGTAACATGTCGCGTCATCGGTAACATGGGGATGATGGTTGGAAAGAGAGACTGGTTGATATGTAACCAAGGATGGAAACGGGCGCTAATAAGTTAGTTAACCTTGGAATATACCTAGGTTAGTGACTAGTCGATCTGTACGACCTGGTCATTGGCTGAGTTTTCGTGCCTGACAATTAAGAGATAGGGTATATACAGTAAATACAGTACATATACAGTATTGAGTAATGGAATTACCACTGATCCCAGTGCACAGACAGACGCTCACTGCATACACATATACTTTACAAACATATCTAGACGTCGTACAGCCCCGGTATAGGTATACCGTATCTTATTATTAGCACAGTCCACAAGTTGTTTCGTGTTAGATGAACAAAACAAACCTCCAAAAGAACTAATCCGCGCCTGCCTGTTTTCGGTCCGGTTCCAAGGTCAATTCCTTTTCTGCTTCCCGCTTGGTCATTTATTTTTCCTTCTCTTTCCTTCACAACAGCTATCCCCGATCTCCTCACAGCACTCCTAGTCATCTTCTCATCTTGTTGCCACCTTGCGTCCTGCTCGTTTACTCGCGGTGGTTTAATTCTTTATCATTCTTGTTTCTTCATCTATTGTCTGCTCCGTGTGGGGCTTCCCCTCATCTCGAACCTTCCTCTGAACTATACCAAAAGGACCGAGCGCATAGCTCACCTTCGCTCTCACCATGCCATCCTTTATCGTTCTCATTCTGTCCGTCTTCGTGGTAGCCATTATGGCGCAGAACTACACCTTCCCGTCGGGGTTTAACATCGGTCTTGTCTCCTCTACTGAGAAAGGTACGTGCTAGTTAGTGATGATGGGGAGATGATCGATGCAACAAGAAACAGAAGGGAAAGGGAAAAAAAAAAAAAAAACAACGACCTATGCTAACAGCATCCCCCAGCGAGCTGGTGTCAGGGTGAGCGCAACACCTGCCCACAGATCTGTGGTGGTGCAGCATCCCCCAACGACTGCGAGTCGGTATGTCGGTTCCGACGGTTCAATTCGGGTTCGGCGATGACCAGGAGCTGACCTAGCCGTAGGATACCTTGACCTTCCACTGTGTCTGCATCAATGGCACTGTCCCCAATGTCGCGCTCTACCAGAACACCATCCCATTCTACGTCTGCAACAGCAACTATGGTCAATGTATCAAGAACAACCCCTCTGACGTGGACGCCCAACGGCAGTGCAAGAATGGTCTTGCTAGTTGTGGCACCCTGAACGCCTCTGCGTCCATCGCATCGACGACGACGAGTACGAGTGCGACCACCCTGACGACGGGGACGACATCCGCGACGGCCACAACCACCAGTGCAGCCGCCAGCGCAGCTACCTCGAAAGCCGCCGCCATGGCGCTCCAGGCCGCTCAGGATCACTCCACCGGGCTCCTTGTGGCGGCCCTCCTGGCCGCAGTGCGCATTCTACTGTAGTTACGGCCATCCGAATCTCGCCCTCGTATCTTGTTTTTTCCCTTACCTGTTTCAATTCGTTCCTTTTCTATTTGTTAAAGGAGGGTCCCCCGTCCGAATCGGATGGTTCCGCGGCCCTTTCTTTGTTTGATACCATTCAAAGCATGAGTTGAGATTCGTGGATTCGTGGATCATGCGCGTCTTTTCGAGCAGGGAGTTCTACGGTCTCACGGTTTAGTGTGTCTTTTTTTCTTTCGTCCTTTCTTCTTTGTCGTCATGGTGATGGTGATATGGTCATCCTGAGCATGATTAATGTTTTTCATGTCTATCCTTAAAATGCATCGATTCTGAGCCGGCAGTGTGGACTGCTAGAACTCAACTGCCGGTGAAAGAATGCTTAGCGTCCCCGACTGTTCTTCAATCAATCTATATATTATAGCAGTCAAACATGGCGAGAGCATGTTCGGCACCACATCCTATAAGCTAGTAATATCGAGGCATGAATTGAAAGCTGAATCTTAGCTGATTCTTGCCTACCCCGATCACTGAATGTCATGCTTTGAGACTGCCTAATTCCCCCTGTTCCTTACAGGTTATTTAGAGATTGATGAAGCAATTACTAGCTATAAGCTGGAATCATATGTAACAGATATCAATCCTGTAGATGCGGGCCCATGCGGGTCAAAGTGAGTCCGTTGTCCCGACTGGTTCGTCTTCATTTGCCAAGAGTTCATGGCGCACACTCAGTTTCTCCTTGTTTAGCATCAATAATAATATAATCAAAAACTGATCGTTAGAAGGAAGCAACCACTTCCTTTTCCTTTTCTATCCACTTCGTCTTTCTGTTCCTCCTCATTCTCTGTGTCTTTCTCTGTCCGCAACAATCCCCCCGACATGCCAGCTCCTGCCAATACCCTCCTCATCGAGGGTTCCTTTACCGAGTTGTCCGAAGAACTCGCTCAATACCTCGACGCGCTACGTAGAACGGAGGGGAGCAACCTGCCCGCAGAGGTTGCCCCGCTCCTGGAGCCCCTGCGAGAACAGGAGCAGAATGGCGAAGAGCCCAACCTGAAGCAAAGGGATGAGGTGCTGAAGAAGATCGTATCCGCTGCCGTGATCTTGAATACAGCACCGGAGAAAGGTGCGAAGTAATTGAAATGTTGATATTACTCCTGGAGAGACTGACGACCGGCCAAATAAAATACAGAGATAACCGCTGCCTACAACCTTCTCGTCCATCTAGCCCACCAGTCGTCCAATGCGGACCGGTTTCTCTCACGCATTTGTACATATCTCGCCCGACCCATGGCGTCGTCTTCCCCGCATGGTCCTTCGCTGGCCCTCTCCATTTTGACCACCATCTTCAACACTCTCGCTCCCTCGGATTCGAGTCGCTATCACGTCTTCCTGGCCGTTGTGGCTGTGATCCGCCAGACTGGGTCGACCGTGGCCTTTGACGCGCTGCGACCACAGCTAGCGACCCAACTACCAGGGTGGCTGGCAGATTGGGAATTGGACGAGGAAGATACGCAGAAGCTGCACCTAGCGATCGCCGATGCTGCTAATGCTGCGGGCGATCGCGAGCTCTCCAATTCCCATCTGGTGGAGGCCCTTCAAACGATCCCGGCGAGCGAGGCCGGTAGCAAGGATTCTCGCGAACTCGCTGTCCGCGCCCTCACCTCGGCCCTTTCACATCCAACCATTTTCGATTTCACCCCCTTGTCAGCATCCGATGCTATCCAGGCCCTGAGGTCGAGTGATACGTCCCTCTTCGAGCTCCTCGACATCTTTACTGCAGACACCTTAGACGCCTACGAGGAATTCATCGCCTCAACACCGTTGGCCACCATCTCCGGCGGCGTCTTGGCGGCCTCGGCCGATACGCTTCAGAACAAAATGCGACTGCTGACACTGGCATCACTAGCTGCATCGACTCCATCACGCTCATTACCTTATGAGGCGATCGCCTCAGCACTCTGGATCCCCGCAACCGACGTGGAGAGGTGGGTGATTGACACGATCCGTGCGGGCCTCGTGGAGGGTAAGCTATCGCAGTTGCGATCTGAGTTCCTTGTCCACCGTGCAACTTACCGCGTCTTTGGCGAGAAGCAATGGGCGGAGGTCCAGGGCCGACTGATGGTCTGGCGTCGCAGTCTGGAAAGCGTGCTGAACGTCGTCCGGACCGAACGAGAGCGCTTCCTACGGGAGAGCGTCCAGGCTGCGGCCACGGCTACGACGGAAGAGGCCGGGAAGGGAGAGAAGGGCGGAAGACCAAATGGGGACCGGAGACGGAATCCAGGGCAACACCAGCAGCCCAGAGAAATAGAGCTGGTAGGGGGGGATTAGAATCCGGATAGGGATGAAGGGAGGTGGAGGAGGGCAAAGAACGAAAGAACAGCAGAAGGACCCACTGCATCTTTTGTGAACGGGCTTACATTCTTACTTTTGGCTGTCTCCCCTTTCATTCCTCTAGATGTCAAAGAGCCTTCTATTGCATGAATACGTCTGTCATGACACTAGTTTATGTTATGCTATACCTTTTTAACTCCAACCATGTACCTATTCAATCTTCTCCCACCTGCTTATGACTAGACTATATGCTCCAGGTCATTCGGGATGAGGACAACCTCCGTGGATCATATTGCCGCAAAGTTCAAACCTCCCGAAGAATTGGAAAACAAGAAAACAGAGGAGAGAAAATGAAAGGCCCGCTTGATATAACTTATCCAGTTACACTTTCTCTATACTATCATATACAGACTTCTTACTTAGTAGTATTGAGCAGCCTCCTCTAACTTCAACTTCCCATAGTAAGTACCATTGCTCATGCTCATGTCTACAGTTCACAAGTTATAATATAATGCCCAGTGATCTGAAACCCCGGGAATTACTTATAAGTTACACATCATGACTACCTACATAGGTAGCTTCGAAAACGAGCTTTGCTTTTTTCCCCGAGTCGCCTTCTGCCCTTTTTTGAATTTTCTCCTCCGACTCTTTTGGCCGGTAGAGTATTGATATACCGGCTTATCGGCGCCGGCTTGATTGATGACTACCTACATCAATATAGATTGATATATTCCCGATCGGCGATGGCCATTGGCAAAATTATTATTATTATATTAGTATATCGCAATCAGACGTCTCCCGCATAAAGAAGGCGGTCAAGCTACTAAGCCTCTTAGTTTCCCGATTAGGGATAGCGGCGGCAGAATTTAGGGTCTTGAACTGCCAGGGTTTGCCGCAGTATATATGATGTATCCCTTATTTATTCGCACTTGAATCATGAACCGACTTTTACTTGTTTTATACTATTTTTTTGGTCTACTAGTTAAGTATCCCGACATCGTTTCTGATGGCAAATATCTACCTAGCATGGGGGCTAGTATACGATTTATTCTATACAGTCGGTTTCACTCAACTACGGTTAGGAAAACCCAATAATTCTTCAACCATCCACAACACCTCAACCACAACGTCAAATAATTAATCTTAATATACTGAGTTACGCATTAGCCTCCTGCGAACAAAATGCGCTCTTCAGAATTATTCTAGGGTGCGTGGCTGATTTAATATCGAATTAACGAGGGGTTGGCCGACACG
>NPHW01005598.1:0-11711 GCA_002240705.1 Elaphomyces granulatus | reverse complement strand
CAAATTCCTCCCTTTCCTCCCAATCCCACACCATCCCACACCAAGAACCTACGCACGGACGAGAATATAAGGGCGGCAGAGCTGCCAAAAATGTCCTTATCTAAACTACCTATGTATTATAATCCTATATGCATTTTCAGTGACTATTCGATTTCTTGACATCACGACACTATTATGTATATTACTATGCATAATGCAGAATATCCTCCCAGTCTGCCCAGACCCAAAGACGAAGCATAATTTTTATATGCAAGACGGAACCCTTGTTTTTACTCCGAATATATTAGACTTATTATAAGTAGCAAGGATGACTCTGGGTAGATCACATCACTACAGTCTACTCACCTACGAAATTCTTCGCCGATAACAACACACGTCAAGGTTACATAAAGGATGCTCAATAATTTATAAATGATCTGCATGGCCCTTTTCGAGAAGAGGAAAGGGAGCATAACTTTCGTCACTGCGACCTAAGACTTATACGAGGCAATTGCGAAGTTCCAGTCATTCATTCTGCAGCCCGTTCCTCCTATCAATGCCCAGTCATTTCGATATATGAAGGAAATGACTCAAATATCTATTGTTATTAACAGGAAGAAATTTGAGTTGGTCGTAATAAGACACTTTTATAAACAGTCAAGCAGTACTTGTCTCTAATAAGTTTAGATGATTTTAAAATACAACATTTACCGGCCTTCTTTTTAATGCCGTAACTAATTTTGTTACTTACGGCGTATTGGCCGGCGAAGTATCATAAGAGAGTTGCCAATATGTCAGCTTAAATCCTTCGAAAGGTAAGTAGTTTCTTTAAACCCCGAAATAAACTCTATCTAATACGTCATCTTGTCTGTAGCCAGCTTGGCCACCAGCGACGGCGGCTTTCCGAAGGATTTGCTTAGGGAAATATCACCGCTCTGAATTTGACTGTTGGGATTCATCAGATCTAACCTTTCCTTTCGAAACAACCACAACACACCTGCTAATCCTGTGGGGCACTGAAGCAATATATAACATTTAGACTCGCCGTGATGTGTATACTCAACATCTATATGACCTTTTGGTCGCTGATACCATGCTATAGGCGCTATTATCCATGGACCATAACAGGACAAAAATAAGATGAACCACGATCGCTTCTCAAGAATATATCTGGAGAAATGTGTACTAGGACGATCCTTCATGGTAAATATGCCTTACAGACCCAAGATGATGAAATAGGCTTGCTAACCAATATCTTCAGGCATAGTTGCTAACGATTCCCACAGATTCCTACATAGGATTGTTGTGTACTAGCTAAACACCACATGGAGTTTAGTATCTCAGGGCAATGGGCCTTCTTCCAGCGGTGGATTTCGCCGTCTTTGGATCAGCCAATTATGCCCACCACTTGAACCAGCAGTCAAGGAAGCAGGCGGACAGCTCTCTTGGGCCTCCCGTCAATAACGGCTGGCCGGCAACTACCTACCTAGTTGGTTAGCCTAACTCACCCTGCGCCTTCCAACAAAAGACCAACCTTCGTTTAAGAAGGCAGAGTTCAAGTCGACGGCGACGGCTGGTTAGCCATGAGTAGTAAATTGAATTATTGACCCTGATGTGATATTTCTATTCGAGATGACATTGGCTCATATCCCAAATCCCTGATTGATGGCTTCGGTAAGTGGCTCTATTCTTCTTTAACTGGTCTTCTTCCACTGACTCGAACTTCTTAAGATCATCCCGCCAATTTGAAAAGGTTGGACAACATATCCAAAGATCATTGACATAATCCGTCATTGGCTTATTACATAAGGTCGGGCCTCTGCAAGCTAGCACAGCAACAAAAGCCAGCAGGACATAATCACTGGGTTCTTCAATCGACCTATTGGAACTACATAATATTCTCTAGTTAATGGCCGATAAAGGAGAAAGCTTGTCACGGAAACGTGGAAGTGCTTTCATCTATGTATCCCTCTGTCTGCATTCTAGTTTTCCGATCAGACAAATCTGAGATTTCTGAGTTCAGTTGATAGGACTTACTGATGGTCGAGTGATTCAATTGCAGCACAAATTCTTACGGCTTACCTTCCCGTGCTGTCTAGTGTCATGAAGGATCCTCTAATTATTAGTTATTAATGTCCGACTCTCTCGAGAGAAAGCGAAAGGGAATCTGCGGATATTGATGGAGTACTTACTTTCCGAGCCTGTAACAGTCAGTGCATTTTCGATCCGCATACCATCAAGAACAATTCGCTTTCTTATTAAGTATTTGGTGTGAAGATGTCCACATTTCAAGGATCCAGTATGAGTCTCTGCTAGAGATCCTAAAGAGTTTGAAGGACACACGCGTCCAATTCGTATTCTGCCAGCATCTCTTGATACGTTAAAAACCCAATTGAAAGCCCATACCGGCTCGATCTCTACACTACCTTAAGAAGTCAGATACTAGTGAAAGACCCCGGGGAGTCAATAAACGCTTTACCGCGTCGAACATGGTCAATTTCTATATTGTGTATTATCATATGATGAGGCATATACTTTTTGGTAATAGGCTGATGAAATCTTCAATTAGAGTTAAATACCTACATTGTAGTCAGACTGTCAGCCACTCTCCAGCCTTCCTGTATTTATGCAAATAGTGATATCTCAGCCAATCAAGTATTTAACTTCCTCCGTTGGCCTTCTGAATTGGTGGATAGATAGGTAGCAGTCAATAAGTTACGTAAACCATCAACAAGCCGCGCTTACTACTATCCACATGGAGTCAATAAATAATATTATATATCGATATGAAAATAGGAGAGAAATAATTTGAATTTGTGAAATAATAATGTCTAATGAATATCATCGGCACACAATCATGATTCATCGACCCGCATCAGTTCCAACAATCGCCAGGCAATGAACAGCTCCCCCAAAAGAGCAGGGGCTTGACGTAGCGTAGCGGACGACCTATCAAAACCCAAGCTTGCCACTATGATACCTCCATGCAAGACCTACAACACTGGATACGGTTGGAGGCTTCGGGCGTACGTGCGCGCCAATCAGGACATCATTGATACGATAAACAACGGATTCAGAGGCATTGAGAAGAGGATATCTACGCTTTCTGAAAATACGAAGACTCCCTATGATAGGCTGCGATGGCAGGCGTGGTAGCAGCGCGGCTGTAGTGCGGACGGACAGCACAGTATCTCAATCTGAGCTAGCTGTGAGGGTCCGCAATGACGTGCGGATACCTCATTGTCGTACAAAACGGGGTTGTTGAGGTTGGCCCTCTAGTTATGACTGTAAACCTTCGTGTAAGGGAAGAGGGAAGAGGCAGAACTATGGCTATAAGATTAGATAAAGAGTCATTTCGTCTATATCCGACAAGCTGTTGTGATTGAATGGCGAGAAAAGAAAGCAAAACCCCCCGCAAATCTAGACAACCAGCGCCAAAAATGCAATATCTAGAAAGACAGAAATCCGGAGGCTCGAATAGCATGATATACAGCATTTATACGCGACAGTCTGTCATGGGGTTACCTCTCCGGCGACTAGATTCTCCACCGAAACTGCTTCCTCCACTTTACTAGCACCGTTCCGCCTCTTTTTCAGCACGTTCTCTATGAATGCCTCACCAGCCTTGTAACTGCTCCGTACTAGGGGACCCGACGCGCAATAGAGGAAGCCCATATCTAGCGCCCGCTGACGCCAGAGGTCGAATCGGTCAGATGTGATATACTCGTGGACCGGCATGTGTCTCTTCGTTGGGCGCATATACTGACCGAAAGTGACAACATCTACGTTGGAGGCACGTAGTTGACGAAGAGCGTCCCGAAGTTGATCGTCCGTCTCACCAAGACCCAGCATGAGAGAGGTCTTAGTGATTAATGACGGCTGGGTGCGTTTAGCAGCCTCAAGAACACGGCGAGACTGTTGGAAGTTGGCACGACGATCGCGGACCTGAGGTGTAAGGGCCTCGACCGTCTCTACATTGTGCGCGTAGACATCCAGACCAGAGCGGGCAACGAGGGCGACCATGTCTAGATCCCCACCATAATCCCCGGTCAAACATTCAACTAGGGTGCTAGGGGACTTCTGCTTGATCTTAATGACCGTCTCCGCAAAATGTTTTGCACCCCCGTCTGAGAGATCATCGCGATCCACACTCGTCAAGACAACGTAGCCAAGGCCCCACCTAGCCAGAGCCTCCGCAGTATGCTCTGGCTCATGGGGATCCAAAGGCGGAGGTGTCTTGGAGGTTTTAACGCTGCAGAACCGGCACCCACGTGTGCAAGTATCGCCCATCAACATGATAGTTGCCGTAGCAGCCCCCTTCGAACTTCCTCCCCAGCAGTCCGAAATATTGGGACACCGGGCCTCCTCGCAGACTGTGTGCAAGTTCAAGCCCCTGAGATCTTTCTTGATGCGTTTGTAATTCTCTGAGTCGGGAATAGGGGTCTTCAGCCATGTTGGCAGCCGAGTCATTTCCTTCTTTCGGCCAGCTGGGCCAACCATTGCGGTCTTGAGAGCGAATGCTTGGGAGGGATCAAGGAGGACATTGTCCCTTCCACCATTGACAAAATCAGTAAATGAAGGCCCAGCATTCAATTTGTCCGTAAAGGTTGTGGTCCTCCTGCGTGCTGGTGGATTGGAGGCCGGGGAGCTTGCCGTCAATGCAGCGGGGTCTGCAGTCGCAGTGGCATATTGACGGATGGCTAGCCACAACGGGATGCTCCTTATCGACTGTGACGCGTTGAGGGATCGTAACTTGTGTGTGGGAGCTATCGTCATAACGAACAGAGCACGAACACCTATAGTCACAGTGTTACCTGAGCTGACATTGGCGAATATGGTCACATAAAGTGATGCCGAAACCATCCGCACTGGTCCGTGTTTATTAATCGCCACGGCTAGAATAGCCCTAACCTATGATAGCGCTAATCATGGACTTGGACCTAGCCCTATCAAATCAATCGTCATACATCACGTGTTATTAATAAACCAAAACGAACCGAAGTTCCTCTAGGAGAACAATCACTTTTCCTGCCTTTTCTGCTACATAACGCACCGTACATAGTACATCTGACACCAACTTGCCTTGGAATGTTTCCCTTTCAAGATTTTACAATGGCGATATTTTAGCAATCATGAGACCTAAGATCCTACATCTTTATCCTTTGAAGCAAACGTAATCCGCTCAACGAGGTCAAACGTGGTATTCTATTGCAACATTGGCGGTGGAGTAGCAGGATCGGTCCTCAAGCAATAACTATCGCTTCAGAATTAAAGGCCGACATTGAACTTTGCAATTTGTCAAGCTAGAGGCTACACTCATCGGTATCTGTCTTTTGTGAATAGAGTGTTTTTTTATTGATACTAATTGATCTCTCAATAATTCTAATTACTTTGCAATCAAGGAATATACTATTCAGCAAACACTAAACAAGAAATATACCAGTATTCAGTATCGCCATCTATTTCACAGCTGCAGTCTTTTTATTAACCACCCCCCCAAACTTCTCGCCCCATCATGTAGCTGAGCAGATCATTGAAGCTACTATGTCATGGAGAGAGGTTGACTTCCGAGGTCTTTGGTTTTGGCCAAACGGGCCCTTTAGGTAGCTATCTATCATAGCATCTCCTAGTTATTTGCAGCTACCGAGGCAGGGGGACCTGATCATACTAGCCTGGAAATTGAATATATTTTTGTTGCTTTACCACTCTCTTCGATCGATCTAATTGAACGTTGATATTGGTTAATATATTAGTTTCAGTTTGCTTCGCATGCCCATTTATAAAGTACCATGATATATGCATTGTAACGATAGCAAGGCCAGGGACAAGAATATTTCACTCTCGACCATCGATGTCATGAGAGGTCCTCCGATCCTCGAGCAATTGAGGGACCTTCTCGACCAGATATTCAACAATGGCATCTGGGCCTCTCTCCACTTGTAGGCCGTGAGGAATCGCGTGCGTTTTAATACCGGGCCTCAGTTGTTTTGCTGTTGCTTGGATATCGGCGGTCTGCTCTGGAGTCCACATCGAAGCACAGAACTATGAAGTATGATAAGTTATGCGTGATTAATTAATTTTGTGGATAATTCCGTGCGTATGCATAGGATGAAGAAAGGAATTCTTCCTGCCATGGCCGTTGGCCACTGTTTCTATCCGGGAAAATTTTTTAAAAAAAAGAAAAATGGTTCACTCATGACTCACCAGTAAATCGGGTTGATGTTCTTTCACTTTGACCTCGACTTCTTCAATTCCTATAGATATATACACGGGGCATTAGGTATGTATGCTTCGTATTCCATATAGGTATGTCATACCACATCACGTATACGTACTTTCGCAGTTATCCAAATGGACAATAGTATATCGATCTTTCAGGATCTCAATCATCCTCCCGGTAAGCCTTTTTGCTCTCTCTGGGGCAGTGTTCACGGTGATAAGGCGAAACGGCCCTTTGGTGGCTTCGCCACATAGGGATCCCGACATGGTATAAGATATTATAGGTGATAAATCAACAACAGCTGTAACTTGGCACCTTTCAAAGAACAGAGTCACTCGAAAAGGAACAAATCTTTAAAAAGTTGAGAATGTGAACAACATGGGGATCAAAAAGTTCTTTACTAAGATTTTAGAATAAGACCTGTAAGGGATATACTCCGCTTTTCTGAGACTGCTTCTGAAATGAGGCATATATTTATTACCTATTATTAGCAGAGCATGTAACGTGATACATACCACACCTAAACTACTAGTGTATGATAATAATATCTCATATTATTGCAATCTTATTAATACATGTATCCGACTCATGAGAAACGAAACCGACAGCCATGCTAAATTGATATTATTGAGACTTTAATTTTTCTTTCCGCATCTTTGTATATATACTAGAAGATCCCTTGATCTTTAAAGCTTTGTTTATCCCAGCACAGCTGGACATGCAATTAAATCGTCCACTTGCAAGGGAACAGCGTTATAACGAAGAGCATTCGTGATCTCCTCCACCCCCAGCAGCATTGCATAATAAGAGATACATACACTTGCTCGATCAGACAACAATACCAATATGTTAGCCGGCGGCGATCGCGAATTTCTTCTTGCGAATAGCCTAAAATTACGGCACCACCAGAAGGAGCAGGCGTTTATCATAGGAGATACTCCTTATTGTACATTGCTAATGCGCCTCTCTATGAGGAGCGAGACTCGAGGGAAGAAGCTTAAGCTTATTATACCTACCTAGCAGTAATATGACATAGTAACTTAATTATAGCTGCTGTTGATCACCTATTACTTGTAAGTTGTACTATAATCTCAATCTATCATATGGACTCCTCGATCTCTTGCCATAGTAAAGGAGAGCATGGATACAGTCAGTGCTGCCAACAGTCAATCAGGGGCCCCTCTTAACCCGTTTTTGGGCCCGGTCCTCCTCTTGTTTTCCCAGAAGGGAACCAGTATCAAGTTCTGCCAGCGAGTCAAGTCGGCTCAGTCATCGTTGACCAGGAAGTCTTGTCGAAGGTCGTAAGCATCCTTCTGGCTCGGAAGTTTCCACCGAAGCCGATGATAAAGGTGATCGCTGCACACTTGATTGCTAATATAATACCCACATTAGCAAATAGCATAAATACTATAGGTGGAAACATACCGCGAGAGATCATTGCCTCATGAAGTGGAATTCCACCGAATTCCTCCATCCACGAGAAGTTGGTCATGAATTTTATTCGGTGCGATGACCAGGAGAGCTAGGTATACGGAATACTCCGGTCTCTACTCAGGGACGTAACGAGCAAGCCACAAAATCTTTGAACACAGGAACGCGCGAATGATAAATGTTCCTACTAATGACAGGATGTCTATACCTAAGCGGTGGCATTTTTAATGGTATAAAGCTTCAGCACAGACAGTGGCTGCTGTTCGCTTCCAAAACGGGTCGGCAAATCCCCTCAGTCAAATTTTCCCGTCTCCGTTTGGGGGTGTCATTATTTTCCGACTACAGGAGTACTATTTCGTACAAGGGATATGATTTCGATGTCGTCTTCCGTGCCATCCGTGGCCTTTTCCAAGAAGTCATGTACCGCCAATCAATCGAGATCATCATCTCCACCTCCGGAGTTGCCGGACAACAGGTATCATATATGCTACGATAGCAATATATGGGAACCTCTATCATAGCAATAAACAATTGATTTGCAAACTATCGACCTATACCCGTCAGGTAATCAGGTATATTAGCGCACTCTTGACGTGATCTTTTAGAGTGGGTGCGAACGGGCTCATAACATGTTGAACGGGATATAAACCTCTAGGGGCATAAATCATGAGGAAGAGTCCAGGGATTCTATGTAGAAAAAATAGTAGAAGAGAGTGTAAACTTGAATCTCGCTGAATATTATCTTCTGAGTTGATTTTTTTTTTAGATACAGAGGTGGTAGTTATGTTTTCGTATAGCTATTAGTAAAGGTAATAGGCATCCATCAATCTGTAATTATCCTTGATGAAATGCAAGCCGATCTTAGCTTATTCCCATTTTCATCTGTTCCAACAGGAGGGAAAGTCGGAGCCAATTTACCGGTCTATGACTTCCTCGAGAGAACTGTACCAGAGATCTAGTGGTTAGTAGTCCTTCTAAAACTTGACTTCTAAAGCTTCTTCATCCCAATCAAGATTGGATGTTATGGTTTGGAACGCCGTAATGTATTCAGTCACAGACTTTGTTTGTCGCAGTTTTTGTAGTTCCCTGGCGGCTGTTTTCCTTTCATCAATGTCGCCGAACACCTGACTCATGGCTTTTTTCAATTCCTTGTAACTTCCTGGAATTCGTACAGCCCTTTCACTCCATTCCGACCTAGGCTGTGTAGTTATGGACTCAAAGACAGGCAGCGAGCCATGGTTTCGTGTCGCGTTCGCGCCATCAGCATTTGAGTCACAGTCATCACCCTCATCATCGCTGTCAATGGAGTGCATGTTCTGTGTGACACTGGTGGCCGCATGTGCGTTGCCAGCTGTGTTTGATGTCTGTGTGCCTTTGATCAAATCAGACCACAAGTCCAGCGTTTCACTTGAAACATCTTGTCGGATGCCCGACATCGAATCAACAGTCATCGGCGTGAAGCTTTCGAAAGACAGGGTTGACGGGTCGTCCCATGGTCGTTGCAGGGGAGAAATGGCGGCTGCTGTCGTTCGATCCTCTTCCGTCCAACGTTGTATCGGTTCAACCCAATTCCATGCCTTTACCAGGTAAGCTGATTGATTTGCCTGACTGTTGGCAGCACTGGATCCAGTCGAAGAAATAAAAAAGAGATGGCAGATACGGTCGAGTAGCGTGATCTTCCGCTCTCGTAAAAACCATTCAATTAAAAGGTACCAAGATTGGCCGTCACTAGATGGAAAACACAGGGAAAAAAAAATAATAAAACGAGAACGAGCATGATAGCCAGAGATCGGTTCCAGCCATGGATGGAGATAGATATGGATGATGGAGATAGATATATGGACTCCCGAATGGTTTCCACTCGAGTAACATCCATCTGGATGCCTTCAGAAGCCCAAAATCTTGACCCGGTCTTGGTGGAAGTCACACTTGGATAACTTAGCATAGAGACAAAGTTGGCGAAGTCGTTCTAGCACCGCTTAAATCTGCACCGTCGAGCTTTAAAACGTCGGTATATTTATTCCCCTTTTTCGTATTGCGGATTGTTGCGAGTATTTCAGTGCAGATAATGTTGGGCTCGGGCTCGGGATGCCATATTGGCTCGATGTATCAATGGCCAGCATATATCTCGATACCCCAATGTTTGAGCTTATCATGACCGTCAGACCAAACCACTTGGACAGGATGGGCTCTTCTTTTTGGTGCATTTCGTGTGCTGATTGATCTAGTTGCTGTGTCACAAAGTTCCCAAGAACGGACGATGATGCTCGGATGGTTCCGGTTGACTTTTATTGTGACGGCGATTTGTACGGGTGACCCGGGGGCCTCTAGCCAACCAAGAGCGTCACCAATAAGATTCAGCAAGAGTGCAATTTTTGAAATTTTATCCGGAGGGAGTCAATAGCTAGCCACTATATATATAGAAGCTCGAGAGCGGTTGTCAGGTTCACTCAAAGAGCAAGGACCAAGTCGAATTTTTATTGTAGAGCTGTCGCACTCGACTTCCGATAGGTTGGCTCATTTGATGACATTCCAGGGAATGCAATCTGTATGGGCTAGTCGATGTTGGCGTTGGAAATACACTATCGTCTGGTATATGTATTCACTATGATGTCGCGGAAGATCGTTCTGTCGTCCAGTGTATATGTTTTGTCTTGCTGCTTCTCCGAGTATTTTGACTTTGTAATATCACGGTACTTATGTGACTTTGTCACCACGAGCCGGCTTGCGGAGGCCTAGACACGTTGTAAATATGGCCATGGCGCCTTAGAGGGGGAAAAAAGAGAAATATCAATTTATAATATTTCATAATAACTGTTGTAGTTTCGATTTAAGGCCAGAATACTGCTGAAAGAGCATGCGGCCTATTTTCAGAAAATGTATGGGGAGAGTTGCCCTGCAAGGTACACCCAGACGAAAGAGCATGTAGCTATAGGGTGTTTCAAAACGAGGAAAAGCTCAAACAGTATATATGGGGGAAACTGCCAGTAGTAGAGGGTGACAAGGCTGTCATTACAGCTGCAGCCAGGCTCGAGGGTTTGGGGCTGAAAGCCTGAAAGTAAAGAGGGCAAGAGAGAAGAGAGCAGAAGCAGTGAGGTTGCTGAGATAAGATTAGATGGCTTTGATGTTCGGCTGATTCAGAGTGATGTGAGCGTCGACTTGCACACCGGGACTGACTTTCGTCAGACCGAATAACCCTTGACAGTAAAGGAAAAATGGTCATGAGTCGCATGGCGGGGTTGCCAACCGTATAGAGTCAATTGGTAGCTAAGATGATGTAGGCGATGCGGCGTTCACTGATATCGCATGACAATCATCTCGCCTTGCAGGTCAAAGAGTCGATCCAACGGCACAAAGCCTCAGTATGAAAGTCAACAAAACCTGAGAAGCTAATCAGGTTAGCCCCGGTGGGACAAATGAGTTGATACCAACGTAGGCGTGGGGATTTCTGTAGGCATGGCGAATCCGTACAGATATAACGGAATAGCATAGGAAATTCTATAGCCATAGGGGACTCTTAGGGTACAGGGGATCGGAATGCATAGAGGGGAGAATTTCAGTAGACATATAAATCTTCGGCAAAGCAGTCGCAAAATCAGTGGAGACAGAATATTAAGTCTATAGAAGACCTCCGAAAGACAGTACTGCAGCCAAATCGCCTTATCTTTATAAAAGTTTGCAGTGGCGGTGTTTGATGATAGCCAGAACACATTTGGAAAACAGCATGACCCAACCACTGCAAGGTTAGAAGACAGTGATCAAAGTAGTACTCACGGACCTATCCCCCCATTACCGGTGCCGTGACCGGCCTGCTGCCCTTCCTCTCGTTCCTTTGTGTCATTTCTTAGGTAGCGTATTATCCTCACGAAGAAGTTTCCAAGGGCCTTTCGCTGCCTGTGTATGTGCATTGATTTCTTCGATAGTCTGGGGGCCCACATGTTCCGATGGATTCTGGTTTGTGATTAATTAGCATTGCCCTGGAACTCCGGACTCATATCAACAATTCAACGGAGTGAAAGGGTTTTCCGCGTCCGCGACAGAAGTCCGCCAAGCTCCCTTCCGATTTGTCGCCCCACTCACC
>NPHW01005597.1:2995-15469 GCA_002240705.1 Elaphomyces granulatus | reverse complement strand
CACATATGCAACGCACAATAGTAGGTTGTGCAATTTGAGAAGGCCCTTGAAGGAAGAGTCAGAAATGGGACAGCTCATCCTAAACAACTGCGTAGCGATTATCGAGGAGCCTCCGACACCGCTGACGATGAAGCACAAATCCCGCAAGACAATGTAAGGAAACACAATTGCCAAGGAATGAGACGCCGGAACTGTGATAATAAACCAGCGGACAGCCCACCGGTAAGAAATATGTAGGACTATAGGCCTTCTATTATTACTCCGATTTGACCTGAGCCATCCGGTCCATCTAATTACATGTATTGACTGCTAGGGTCAACAAGATGTATATGAGAAAATGGGAGTTGACTTGTAGAAGCAGTCAAAGACATAAAGTGTCTCAAGATAATTGTGGTTGAAATTGATGTTGATCTAAAAAACATAGTTGTTCTCTTCTCCCGTCAGGGAGAAGAGAGGGTATACGTATTTATGTTTCCTGGCACTCCTTGCCTTGTGCCTATCTATGTACAAAATAGGGAATTGGTTAAATCCCCAATGACAATAATCAATAATGAAATCGGAACACTCGGGGAGATCAGAGCTGAATCGCAGAAGAAAAAGGGTGGCGATCATGTGTTGATCAGATTGTCGGTCGAGGTTAGGCATGTAGCGTTAATTGGGTGATGGATAGCCCCACAGGATTTGTCACACTGCTGAAGATCCACGACGGATCGATGATCCGCGACCAGGTAATAGATATATAGAAAATCATAACAAGAATACATGAAGAACAGGGTAATAATAATATTCATGTAATCAGGGAACCTCATTTTCGTTAACAACATGTTTTAGTCTCATGCTTCCCTCGCTAGCGTACCAATGTATATGTAGGCCTTCTATTTGAACGCCGTGTTCGGTTACACCAGTTTGTCAATAATAATGCAGACGGCCGAGAAGCCGAGAAGAAGTCCGGGGTCAGCACCTAGTTTCACAAAGGGAAAGAAAGGATTGAACTGGATGCTCCAGTGCTCAATTTCCTCACTAGCAAGGAACTGTTGCTGTAATAAGTCATCATGATCCGCAATCTGTAGTGCTACTTTGTACTTTCCTATGCGCAGTGAACATCATGCAATCAGGCCAGGCAGGATATCTTAGCAGTCCTCGCTGTTGCTTCGAAATCGTAGTGTGTACGCTTCGCGACCTTTCTTGCTATCTTCTCTAGTCAGCAATTTGCAGCCACATGTCACGCGAACGCTCATGATGCCAGCAAGATGACCGCCAGCGGCACGTAGGCGTAGCATGCAGTTTTCATCCGGCCACAGGGCAGGGTACCCTGTGTGAAACAGAAAAGAGCAGAAGGAACACAGGGAAGCAGGCTTCAGTATAAAATCAATTTGACCTATTAGTTCGGCTTTTATATGCCCATATTAGACACAGGGAGGTCATACTATTTGTGTAGTAGGGAGGCGGAGAGAAGAGAATCGAGATGATCAAGCCAGCAAGAATGCAAGAATACAGTGGGCAAGCCGGTCAGCAACACACTAGACAGAGCAAGCAAGATCCAGTGGAACTCTGGTTTATCAGTGAACAGAAGCACTAAATATAGCGGAGAAAGAAAGGAAGAATAAATATATCTTTTTTATTTTAGATAACGAGCTTGGAATCCCCACAATCTTCAAATTTCATATTAAGCTACCTGATGCCTCTCTGACATCGATTGCAATTTCCCATGCTCTCAATATCCAGATCTCTTTGAAGTCTCGCCGGTGGGAGAAAAAGACACCCAGCAAAGAACATGTAGATACTAGATTCAAGAGTTCCGTGTCCTAATTATCAATTATTCAAACCCGCAAGATCCACGATTCACTTCAAAGTGAAGTTTCTGCCGTGTATTCCTGGAAGTGAAGATGAAAGGTGGAGAGGATATTAAGAGCTCTGTGGACGTCAATTGTGAAGACAAATAACGAGAAAGAAAAGGCCGTAAAGGCAAAGCCGAGAAATGACATTATGTTTGAATGAAGAGAAGGGATCGGAGATATATTAGACTCAATTTCATTATTGCATATCTATATATAGCGTCCCGACTCTAGAATAACTTAATCTCTCTTGAGTCTCGTCATCGTTTGGCAGTTTTTTGGCTACCCTAACTCGGACTGTCTTTTTCAGCTCTCAGTAAAGAAAGATCGACTGTCGAGCAACAATCTGTATAGGTTATAAGATATCCATTGCCACTATTGCTTCTGGCGAAAAAAGCAAGGGGCGTGAGACTATGGTGTTATAGTAGCACATTTTGTATTCCGAGAGCGTTTATAGGGGGATATAATATTCGAATCAATTTCCTGTGAAGGCAAAATATTAGTGCCTAGGTACACAAGTGAAGAGGCTCGTAGAATGCAGAAAAGCACAGCACCTGTTGATAGCATATAGACTATCTATTGAGCAAGTTCTTATGATAGCTCTTGTCGCCACGAAATCCAGACACTGATGTACCGTAACTGTCTATACATATATTTACTGTCTCATGTTTATGTAAATCTTTGCTACATTGTTAGGTACAATTTAGGAACGGAACCATGATCATTGACAAGTATCACTAAAGCACCTATACTTGCAAACAGCTGAGAATCGTATCCTAATGGTCAGATATCAGCAGTTAGTTTGGTTGAGGCCGCCCAGTGATATAGAAGTCGGTCCGGTTTATCCATCTAGAGCTGCTATAAATTCCGTAATTTAGGCACCATGTATTTGCCTTCCGCCCGAAAACCCTATAAAATGGGGTTTTGATCATGAATAGGCCAAGAGTTGCTTGTAAGTTGTGGCAAGGTTTTTAGCATTCCTACACCGACTTTACCAGCGTGACTTGATTGATGATTTTATCCTCAATCAAGATTCAATTACAAGTTACATACACATGATGACGTTTCTTGGTAGAAGCAGGAGTGGGAGTAGAAGCAGGAAAGCATTTCGAGAGTCACGAGACTTTAATATATATTATATAGTAACTAAAAAGCGCAGTTTTTTCTACGAGCGATACGATACAGTGGTATACTAAGCATAGGGGGGCCAAAAACCTAAATACGTAAGCGTTAGAAAACAAGGTTTGCTTTACCTAGCATATTAGGGTACTCCGGCGGCGTGGCACTGGCATTTTGCTAACCTTATAATGGATTATATGCACCGACCCACTAACATATCCTACTAGTATAGAGTTTAGACATCAGAGGGCGCTATATATTTGATATTTTGACTCTACTATCTCCCACTTGAGGATTAATAATAAGAACCTTTTGGACTACGTAATTACTTTTCCGCGGCTAACCGCCTTTGATGAATCAGAAGATTTTAAGACCGATGGGGGGTCTTATTAACGACCTCCAAGCTGGAAATTTTTAACCACAACATCGCCAAATAAATCCCAATAAAGATAAAAATGGCAATACTTATTCGAACTTTTAGGTTTGATATGGCAACGTCACTGGTTTCCGAGTACATGAACACTGCCTGTGGGCCCGATGAAAGGGAGTACACTGGAACCATATCAAGCCGGATCAGCATGAATAAGTATAGCTTGTGGCAGGAAAAAAAAACGGGATGTCACTTTCGGTCGTGATTCATATTTGTTCAAGAGAGAACCTGACCACTGCTCTTCATACGCTTAGAATTTCAGCTCGATGCAACCGTAGAGTTGTTGAGTGAACTATGTTTAAAATCGATGGGTCACCGTTACAATTACAATAATCTCGATGGACTACACCAATACCAAATTCTCTGGAACCTGTTTACCGCCAGCCAGTACCATATATATAATCTGATTTTGTAGGGGCCCCAGGCAGCTTGAACTAAATTGCATCGAGCCTAAATTCCGATATGCAGTGGTCAGTTTCTCTTTCTCTCTGGAAAAAGTTTCGAGCTGTAACTGTCACGGAAACAGGTTATTCCTGGGGTTTAGATGGATATCATGATCCATCATGCAATAAATTAAATAATATACCAACGGTCCTTGCCTACAGTTTTCGAGGTAGACCTAAAAATATAACTGTTATTCCTCAAGAATGAATGACTGGGTTTTCAAATGTAGACCGTGTTTAAGAGGAACATAGCGTTGCAGAAACTCAGACCAAAAAATTTTCGGATTCGGCTCATATACCGAAACAGGATACGCGACCGATGGCAAAAATGCAAGACTAGTCACCGGGCTGTTGAATCAGGCAAAATATTAGCCTGACATCCCACATGCATGCATACCGTATGTATGATTGCCCGATAACTGTTTTCGAATAAACGTGAGGATATATTCATCACTGCCGCTGGCCAGACCATCGCGGTGGCCTCAGTGTGGAGCCATCTGTCAGACTAGAGGCCCCCACCCGCACTAGCCCCAACCGTCAGACATCGTCTCTCAACGACTCGATTCGCGGGCGCTAGTCTAGTACATGTATCAATATTAAGACTTTGCTCAACAATTCATTACATAATATATCATTGCGTGGGCTGGTAATTGTATTGTTATTGTCGTCATCATGTGTTGCCGACCCGCTCGGGCCATAGTAGTACTAGTAGTATATATTAATACTCATGAGTATATGTGGGAAGTTGCTAATTGCAGCGAGTCACTACATTGCTGCAGTCTCTCAATTTTCTTTTTCGAGTCTAATGTTGACGATGTGGCTAATCGGGTTTTATAGCCTGGCTCCTCCGATTTTGACGTTCACAGGTCTGACGAAGCATCAAATGCCCGTTGAGCAGTGCCATAGGAGACCTTGATAGCTACAATGTCAAGTTAGTTCCTTCGTTCATAATTCCAATCGTCACATGTGCTTGCATAAACCAAAATCTTTCAGACAGTTTTGAAACTGACCTCAGGCAGCCGATGGCGCAGATATACGGCTATTCGCCGCGAAGACTAGCAAGGGGCACTTGAGATCATGGGCCTTCTTCTAGTTTACCAGTTTCAAATATCCATCAATTGCAAGGCATAAAACGGATAGTTTGTCACTGTTAGGGGCAGGGTCCACAAATACCAGGGCTTAAAACGCTGGACGGTACCAACTCGGCCAAAAGACTACGATAGTCGATTGCGTTAGCAATCGACCTATATAGTGCCCCCCCTTTCTGCAGGACCCTGACAGCCACTTGTTTGTAACTCAGAAAATAGAAAGGGGTATTAGATCCCGTTCTGTCCTTCTTCGCCTTATCACTTCTGTTTCCGTGAATGCTCTTTTCTCTCGGCTAATTATTGAAACAACAATATTGGACACTTGATTCCAGTATTGTGCCGATCTGCTTGCTCCTGGTGCATTTTCCGTTTGGAAAGCAAGCAAACCGACTTATTTTATTTGGTGTTCCCGCAAGATTCATCAAATAATGATGTCGCCCAATATCACCGTTCTCGGGTCCTCGCTATGTTCCCTAATGGTGCATATCAATGGTTCACAGGATTAGGGCATGCGATCGACGAACCGTTGATGATTTCTTCCCATAGATTTGTTCATCATGATTATAGGATCCTAACGGTAGTAGGGTACTTGATGAAATATTCTGCGTAGAGTGATCCCTTCCAATACGTCGAGCTGAGTAATAGCAGAGATTCGATTCAAAGAACCAGCAAAATAAAACCAGTCAATACTATGACCGATATACAAAGTAGTGAACATTTTATACGTTCTAGTCTTGTGTCCTTGAGAATAGAACAAGTGAAATAAGGGGCAGGAAATATTGCGAAAGAATCGATATGTAGTATAGAAGAAACTCATCTGGTGATAACACCATTAATAAATAGATCAGGGACTCCATTAACACGATATATAAGCCTCGCGGCTCTTCGTATTAAGTTTCTAGGCTAACTACTAGCTTTATAATCTTTTAGCTTTAAAAGTTAAATATTGAAATATAGTAGCAGAATTCGGCTAAATTAGGTAAGATAGTTGTAATGGATTAGTTCAAGTACATTAACTATTCTATGCCTAGTTACATCCAGCCTCGTGAGATAACTAACCGGTCATGATATGATTCCACAAATAGTTTGACCGAAATCACTTTCTCTTACCAATGCATCATCGTATGTACAGCGTGCATCTCTAGATGACAATACTCCTACTACGTGTTCTCATGTCAGAATACTATTTGTCTTAATTTTTGTCTCCCCATCCACGCGCTTAAGCTCATGACATTGTTAGAGAAAAAACAGATAATTCTGCCTCTGTGTTAAATTGTGTTAAATAAACATCCTCTCTCACCTCTCTCTAATATGCAAGTGTGAGCTGGCAGCGTAGAATTATGGCCAGCGAAAATCAAACTTTAAACAAACTTTAAGGAGACTCATGTCCGCTGCCTGAGGCTTGTACCCAGAGGCTAAGGACTTGTAGGAATCAGTAAAAATTAACGACGCTTTCAATCTTGGGCATGCAAACCCCCCAAGCCACTGCTGTATATTTGTTTGTTTCTAATGTAATGTGCAACTTCTTATTGCAGCTATTTCAGACTCTATAAGCCGCTAAAGCAACAAGCAGCTCTGTTCAGGATAAATTCCCGGTTAGGATATGCTTTCCCTCTTTTTGCAATTCAATGTATCTACAAGGCTGAGGATAGCATATATACTGCAGGACTCAAGTGTCCTTAGACCAAAATCAGCCTCGCAGTTCTTGATATCCGAAGCTGGATTGTATATCGCATAGAGAACTGCAGACTACATAAATAACTCGACGCATCGTGATGCTAATCCAAGTCATGCTGCAGATGGTGCCCAACATGAGTCGTATCTGCCAAATTAGAACCGCAGCAGAAGTAATTTCCCAAGAAAAGAAAAATCATAACACTCCTTTGCTGCTTTGCATCGATGTTAATGCGCTGTTTATCGTGTGCAGTGCTAACCACAAGATCTTGCCACGTTATATTCGAAGTTTTGTGGCTCGAAGAGTATGTAGTTGGTTGAACCCCTATTCCGATATCGCTTTTCTTGCTTGCAAATCTAGAGTCACGCGTTTTCTTTTCGATCACTTTTCCTACCTCTATCTTCGAATGTTTTTTATCGAAGATATCGAGAAAAGGGGGGTGGTGTTGTAAAGGAAAGAAAAGAAAAGAATGAGCTATTACTTGTCATTTGAAAGAGGTGAAAAATATAGATTTTTGTATTATATACTTGGAAATTACCTAGTAACTACCTAACATATATCAAAAACTCGGCCTATCAAGCAAAGGACACGAAGTGATGGCCATCACCAAACTCGTCCAATCCATAGGCTTGAACTAGTTATTAGAAATACTCACCTCATCCCCACTTGAATCCTGTAAACCCTGCGTCCGGCGAAATGGTTTCTATCTCTTTCCAACCATTCCCGTAAAGACCTCAGGCCCCGACGAGGACCCGACATTCTTAAATGGATTGCCCCAAAATATCACGCAGCAAGATATGCATGGTTGGTATTGCAGTGTCCAACTCCGTAAGAAGTCCGGAATACTCACTAAACTCTGTAAATCGAGAGCCCATAGCCGTTGACCTTCCTTGCACAGGGAGGAACCCCAGTAGAGGGAATCTCGCCCTCGCCCACGTAGTGACCATGAGGGCTTAAAGCGTCGTGAAGAAATAGGGGGCGGGGAAAGAAATTAATGGGGAAGGAGAGCGTATAAAATTAATAGAAAAACGCGAGAGAGTGAAAATAAATAAAAAAAGAAAAGGAGAATTTTTGAAACGCCTCCTATCGACCAAGCCTATAATAAGATTTGGTAGAAAAACCCCTGTGGCGTAAACGTGCATTAAAGAGGCACCGAGTGGCTTCATTTTCTATCGATTTGGATCAACAGAATGAAGCAAGGAAAACTGAGAATGACCGGTGAGAAAGAAATGGAAGGAGAAATAACAGCGAGCAGTAAAAATGTTTCTCAGATTCGTTGGCTAGTAATATCGATCAGGATACACTAGGTTCTTAAGCTTTAAGTCTCGGCCTTGTAAGGCTACTAAGTAGTACGGAGTTAGTAGTTGCTTTTTTCAATTTAGGATATCACTTACAGAATCTCGTAAGGCTGAGACTTTTAGGGATTGTTTACTCATCCGAAAATAATGTTATAGACCGCTTTGATGGCAATAATAGTCATATCTTAGGAATCACACACAGTAGATGTTGGCTCTTTTGCCACCCCGGCGACTTTAACTAGAGGAAATACCGGAAAGCGGCAAACTGTGCCTAGAATATGTACCAACTGGTAACCCGGGAAGATTCTGTCCTTCACAACATGTTTTTACACTCCATTCCATACAATGTTATTATTCTTATTGTTTATGATAAACGTCCTGCAGCTTTGCCTTCTCCCTCTTGTTGCGCTGGTTCACGATTAAGTGGACTTCGTAGTATAACTTACATAAGGCGGGGTAGGTAGAGCACTCGATCTCAAACATTGGTAAATGCAATATTGTAATAATATTAGCGCCACGGAAGAAAGGCCGTGGGAGTGAAAACAGGGCTGTGCTTGGCCATAAAGGCTGACTCGTGGGGGAGCCTGAGGAGGCTGGGGAGGCGCAGCTTCTAAAAGCCTTGAAGTTTGAACACTTCGGGAAATGGTATGTATTTCCGAATCAAAAGGTTGAGAGCTGTTGGGTACCGCCACGCCGTCTTGTCTATTCAGTCAGGAGCTCACTATGCATAGGCGTCTTTTTGGTGGTCAAATCAAATTGTTTTATCTGCTGGGAAATAATCTATCAGGAGGAGGCAAATCCAGGAGAACTAGTCGTTTTGGAGACGCTATTGCCGAAAGAAACGCTAAATACAATCTGTTTCGCGAGTCATGACTACTGCAGAGTAAGCGTCCGTATCGCTCGACGTCTAACAGGCAACAAAGTCAAGTTTCGAATAGCGTCACAGGACAGCGATTTGGCTTTAGCCTTGGTGCAATTCAGTAGATGTTCTTCGTGGCTTCTCGGTCCAGATACGGGGATCTTTCGCACCGTAGCTGGGAATTGTCGGAGCACCTTGATGTACCCCTGTCAAAGTGCCACCACATCTTGTGGTTCTGTCTTTGTTAACTGCCACACACTCTCTTGCCGTTGAAGAATCCTAGGCAGGGATGAATAACGTTGCCAATAGATCCACAGCGAACCGGGGTCGCAAATTCTTCAACAGGGGCCGCAAAGCCTACCACGATTGCCGTGGGGGCTTACGTATTTATTTATCAATTTGTCTCCGTAGCCAGAAGCCATGGTTAATCCCCATGTGCAAGGCTTGTTCTGTTCTGAGGGACTGGATGGCTGACGATTGTGGAGAAGGCGCTCCTAATAAGATTGCTCTGCTTTTGCCTCTTTCATCTCTAGCCCGTGGTCGTTCCGCGTCAACAGCAACTTTTGTCTCTTGTGCTTCGGTTTTGCTCGTCTGAAGGAGTTTCAAACCAGGAAGTTTGATTTCAGGGTCGAAACTGATCAAGATGATGGCTTGTCCTTCTTCAGCATTGGATACCGAGTAGATAAGCGTCCGCTCATCTGCAGCAGCCTGAACCTCAGCCGCTTTCTTCCATGGACACAGAAGATCGACTAATTCTTGTGGTGCTCCATCTGGTGGCCAAAGGCTGGTGCCGCGGGAGGCAAATCGTTCTTCACTCCATTCAATCGGCTTCCCAGACTCAAGAAGTGGCGGAAACAGAAGCCCCTTTTCTGTAGCTTCTTCCCCTTTCTCATCGATTGGGTTCTTCCTTTTGCGGGAGCTAATTCGAATTCTCAGACGATCCCGCGGAATTGCGACAACCGGGGAGCTCTGCTGCGGATCAATGACGAGATCGACAAAGGCCGATGCTGACAGATTGTACGTGCGATACTTTGTCTTCGCCAGTATGAAATCTCTTCTCTGCGATGCTTCATCCTCCCAGCCGTATTCTGGATGAACATACCTGCAGATCCGTTTCTTTGGCGGTTCAGTCTCATCAAGTGTCATAGTCAATGGGTCGTTTGGGGGAAGCAAGACTAGTAATGGCTGTCTTAAACCAGATGCTGACGATGATAGTATCGGAGCAGTTGACGGTAGCCCCTCAACATCGCCAGCCTCCCCTTCACCGGTTTCCTCCGAGGGCAATGGTAGGGGTTGGATATAGTAGGTCCGAAAATTGTCACTCTTGCCTCCTTTCCACTCCCGACGACATTCCAGAATGAGAAGCCGTCCTGTTGACTCGTCCTTTCGGAGAGAGATATCTGTCCACGTATCATTTATCGGTCCTTCTAGGTGCTGGCGTCTCCAAATCCTCTTAAGCCTTGGCTGCTCCAGGTCGCTAGTAGGTGATAAGCAAGTCCACACATAAAATGAGACCCAGTTCCAGTCCATCTCTTCATCTTCATCAAAATTAACCTGATTTGTGACTGCATAGAGCTGACCCTGGTAAATTTCAAAGCAGACTGTCTGTCCAATATCGGATCCTGCAAAGTCCTCCAAAATGAGCGGGTTCGATGTGAGGTTGCGCCCATTACTCAAATCCACACATTGAATTGCCCATTGGTCATGTCCATGACTCCCCAGAGCAGAGTGAGTGCCATAATAGAGGTACTGTTGGTTATGACGGACAAATAACCTGCGCGTTGAGGATAGTTGCCTCCGCAGACGTACTCTGCCATACTTTCGCTTCTCCGTCACGTCTAGAGCAACGAGCCATGCCTGCGTTCCTGATTCTTCAATTCGGACCAAAATAGCGAGAATTCCATCGCTGTAATGTACAAGGGTTACTTCAACAAGAGCAGATGCCTCGTCTGCTACAAATCCTGGGATAACGCGGCGAAGGATAGTTCTAATGTTCAAAACTTGCTCCATTTTTCCGGCATAGTGGACGTTCAATACTCGAATTTCGTCAGCGTAGATGTAACAAAGGAATCCTTGATTGTAGATAAAAGCATTTCCATAGGATAGAACTGCTACAAAGTATGGGTGGGCAGTGGCAACTGCCTCTTTCACCCTGAAAACGCGCCTCAAGGCCTCGCGATATTTGATTTCTCCCCGCATCGCCTGCTGCGCTTCTTTTGTGTGGGAAATGTGGCACTGCTCGACGCTCAGCCTCCCCATGGTATAAAGTGTCCGTTGTTACACGGATTTGGGATTTCTTACCTCGACGGATTTCTTGGAAATAGATTCGTTAGACATCAAATCATGGATCGTTCGATTTACTTGGCTGAGGTTACTAAAGTCGGTACAGTCGAGTCCAGACACGATTTGATAAAAAATGTCGTATGGAATCGAGTCGAGTCTCGTCGCATTTCCCGACATGACACTAACGAGAGGCCCTCGCTGCAACTGTCGAGCTCGACAGCACCGTAGATGGGAGAACGGAAGGACATTGACCAGATGTAACCCAGGCTCATAATCAAAAAAGTAACCGGAAAAGGATAACAAAGAAGTAGTCAATGCTGAAGGCGGAAACTGCCCGTGACCCTTCACTACTCGTAAAAGCAAATAGTGACTAGCTTCTTCCGTGTGACTACTGCAAACGTGGGCAAAATCCATTGAAGCAAGAATTGATGTGCTGGATTGAATATTCATATATATATATATATATAGTATATATATGTAGCGAAAATGCCTGAGCTAATTAAAGTTTAAGTTGGTGACTTGTCAACAAAATAGATAGCCAGATATTTTACCATTCCTAACGCGTAAGAGCCTCAGCCTGATTCAAGTCCTTAAAGAAGGGCGTTCTCATTTCTAAGGCGGGGCCTCACATAGGTAAAGTAGGCAAGTATATCCTGGCTCCACAACAATAAGCTTTAACTATATAAACTAGTCGAAAGAGCCTCAAATTCATGCGGCTTTGTGTTGCATGATGGAGAAATGAGTGGCCCCCATGAGACAGTCTATGATCATCGATCAGGTTTCGAATGTATTACATGTACCACGTCTGCCCAAGTTTTATGATCAACATCTATGGCCCGACGACGGGGGTGTTTAAATGGAAGTAATCCTGTTTCCTTGGAGTTATGATTACCAGCTTGTATTATTATCATAAATGTAGTCCCGATCAATTGCAATTGACACCAGCGACAATCTATTTTGGAAATTTCTTTGGCCAATCAGACAGCGCAGATTTTCCTACTACTATGTAGACAAAATGCTTTCCTATCATATATATGATTAGGGAAAATGTATATGAATACATATCATACCTATTCGCCAATTTGGATCGCAGTGTCAGCATATCCACTGATAACAACTCATGAAATCTTAAGCCTTAAGGTGCAGAGCCGCACTCACTTATCTCAGCAGTTTCTCGGGCTAACCCCACTGCCAATTTCTGAGGCTTACACTAAACAATTGGGTTTTGTCAATAGTGCGTATTTTAGTGCCAGACCGCCGCTAAATCTAAATAATATTATGAGGCGCGGCACAGCTAAACTGACTCGAGTTGCTAATAAAACCCCTCAGATTATTAATACCGTCGGTTACTTCGTACCCTAACTACATACTACTATAGCCGGCGATTCTTTCTGTGTTTTGTATTCCAGCCTGCTCCTCTTGCAGCAGGTCCAAGGACATAATA
>NPHW01005595.1:0-14194 GCA_002240705.1 Elaphomyces granulatus | reverse complement strand
ATCTTGGACGAATCGAATCAAACAGGCAAAATTATTGTTCGATTCGCCCCGAATTAGAACTTATAAACTCGATTCGATTCGATGTTCGTCGATTCGATAGGAGCTCTAGGTTTCTCTTTTCAATTAAAGGTCCTTTCGAGCTCGACCACAACGTCGCGAGCACAGTCCACTCACTCAGCTGACTGCTATCAAAGCTGAACAGGCTCGCTTCTAGAGCTACTCCAGAGGACACCAGAAACAGAGGTACGTATCTCCAGGCGAAGGTGTGCTTGTTGATCCTGCTAGAGCTAATAAGGACTCAAGATGAAAGAACCTGAACTATACTACGGAAAAATGCCCAAAAACGATACTACCATTGGATTTGTAAGTTGATTGAGGGCCGAGCCGATATGAATGACCATGCCAAAGTCGTCTACGCTACGGCTTTTCCAAGGGAGAACTATATAATGATAGGATCAGCGTAGGACTTATCGACAGTTACGGCATCATTGAGACTTAACCTCCCCATCACGATCCCCGACGCAGAGGAAACGAAAGAATTCGAGCCAACGTTCCAATTTGAGCTTCAGCATGGACAGTCCGTGACTGACCGAGAACACACCGTCGAGACCACCCTTATCACTGACTGCGAGCATTGCCGCGTCCTGGCGACCTCGTGGCATTGATCACCCTAGCGAAAAGCTCAAAGGCAAATCACCTGATGAGTGCGGCCCATGGCGATACAGTGTCGGCGAAAAGTTCGAAACCGATGTCCCCATGTACCCAACATATGTCCACCGGCACCCTATGAGGGTACTCGACGATCTTATAGTCTGGATTAATAATTTGAAAGGTTTGATTGGGTGCACGGGGAAAACTAGTTGAGGTATACAAATCGCCATGAAGTGATCGGAAAAGAGGAAGAGGTGAGAAACAGAAAGAGGTGGTCTGAAGACTGTCGACATTGAGCTAACAGTGACTCGACAAGTCGGGAGAGTACGATTCTGTACGAATAAGATGAGCGGACGACACGTTGTCTGCCGACACAGAACGGAATCGGTACGTTGGCTTGGCTAGAGGACGCAGAACATAGAAGAAATCAGCTTGAATGGATTATTGATGACTCTGGATCGAGTGCTCCTATACACAGTGTTCACTCTACCGTGGATTTGTCCTTTTCTCCCAGATTGAAACTATTCAGTTTTTATTTTCCCAGTTTTGGTTCCTCAGATTGAGACTAGTCATTCATCATTAATAATTCAGCTCTCACTTTCCCTGACGATTTGTCCCTGTCAGGACAGTCATAGTTAGTTCAGATAGTTAGACTCTTGAGGTAGGTAGTTATAATACTATCATACCTCAGTTTCCGGTCTTTCAAGGAAATCAAGCAACTCTTTCTAATTTCTACTTCGAAAGCCTTCTGGAAGAGGTGCGCAACTCTTTGGCAGTGATGACAGTGATGAGTATATAGAATACCCATATTAATTGAATAATTATGCAGATGACTCATAATCAGACTCTTGTCAATCAACGGCTTTCCCCACGGCGAGCCCGAACCTTCCCACTCACAGACATGCCCCCAGAACAACAACGCGCCACTGGAAATACACAGGCTAACGATACTAGGTAGTACGTAGATATGGAGACACAGATGAAGAGATGCGAGACGACGAGCCAGGACAGCCCAGCACAGCCACAACGGGGCCGAACCTAGAGCAAAGGAACAGCCCCCGCAAGACAGAAAGAGAAGTGAAGAATCACCTTGACCAGTAGTGGGAGGGCGTTTTAAAAGGCCTTATCATTTATGACATTATTAACGGCCTCTGCGATCATTTCGACTCCATGGTCAACAAGACTCGGTGGCTGCGGAGGAAACCAGGTGGTAGAATATCCCGAGTGATCGCCGACTTGCAAGCATGGACACACCTTCGCGACCTCCTCTCCTGCCCAAGCAGCAGACTTGTCCTTTCCTCCCGGTCAGATGCGATCAGCATCCGCTTTTCCTGCCGCAAGCAAAGGCATTACCATCGAATTCCTCTTCTCCATCATCATCCGTGACTTCAACCTCATCGTCCGTCTCATCTGTGGATCGAGTCATGTCAAGAACCTCAGTTTGGGTGAAGAATTTTCCGAATTGAATCATTCTTGGCTCTTGATTGCAAATGATGACCAGCTAGTCTGTCGTCGAGACCAACGGTCGAGGGATGTTCCACATCCACTGTCTTATCTGGTTTGGTGGAGATTCCTCTTCCGAGGAGATGCGACATCGCGTCTTAAATGATACTGTTAACCACTTTCCTAGAATCGATCATCACCAACATTGTTGAAAGTACTACTACCGCGATTACGAGTCTCAAAATTTTACCTGTGCAATGTCCGATGACGAGTTTTACCATCAATTACTGGCCGGCTCACTCAGTTGGATATAGAGGAGCATCTGTTTCTATTCTTTCATGGGCATAGATCCCAGGCCTCTCGAAACGAGCAAATCGACTCCACAGGGCCATTTCAAACTGACGCAGATCATAAGGATCCTTAGGAGAGATGGGCGTGGCTTGATACAAGGAACAGAAGTTCTATGGGATCTTCAGGGATGAGAGCGATTTCAGCCTCTTTCAGCACTCCAAAGAAGCCGTAATCTCTGGTAATACAAAGAGTGGCAAAGCGGATAGGAGCTCGACCTTTTCAGGATAAGTCGTCTTCCTCCATAATTAGAAACATAGCATTAAGATTGAGGTCAACACCAAGTGGTCTATCACAAAGAAAGGCGCTATTCCGATGTCAGCTCCTTCTATGCTCGACTGCCTCCGTGGATGACGCAACTTGCTGCAATGCCAGCAGCCGGTTTTTAGTACTTTCAACCCTCCGCACCGGCTTCCTTAGGTCCCTATTAGGGGCTCGTAGCCTATTCGCCTTAAATGTATTCCCGGGTCTCCTTCAAAACAAACGTAAGACGGGGGGTAGAGGAGAATGCTGGCAGTCAGGTGGACTTAACTCCCTACTATTAGAAGGAGACGACTGTATCCTGAAGCTCCCTAAATTCCTCTTCATCCATGATCTCCCGGATCCACTTTGCCACTCTTTATATTACCAGAGATTACAGCTTCTCTGGGGTGCTGAAAGAGGCTGAAATCGCTCTCATCCCTGAAGCTCCCATAGAACTTCTGCATCAAGTGTGTATAGAAGTATACTAGCCTCAATCCTAAGCGTGCTGCAATTGTCAACGATGAGAACTGAGCGCTCCTCAGGGAAGGAGTTTATCTGAGGTAATATAGAGTGTATTAGCCAGTCAACGAAGAGCTCACCCGTCACAGAACCTTTCACAAAAGTGGATTGTCTAGAAACCCCTGCATTGCGTAAGTAGGAAGCAGGCTGTATCGCTCTGAGCGGTGTTTCTCGCGAATTACTGTTGCCGGTAAACCTTTGCATAACCATACTTCCAATCCAGAGTCTTGTCACATAGGGGACTCGTCCGCGAAAAGAAGCCGGCTAGCAACTAATCGATTGATACATACACACTGCGTAGATCGTCCCGCCTTGAACTGAGCTCGCTTCCAGGTCAGATCCATTGCTGAAATCGTACGGTTGGTTGAGGCCAGAAGTACCAGTGGTCCAGGAAATAGAATAATAATCGGGGCGTTGAATCAATATTAGTCAACCGAGTTCTTCCCTTTGGGCCTCTTTTGCATAGTTTCGGATCTTCAATGCAGCCAAAGCCTAGGATAGGTTCGCTGCCCTCTCAAATGTTTTTCTAGATCATTTTTTATGATATCTCATTTGGGGTCTCTTCCTTGCCCAATGCGAGGTAGACCTATCATAGGATGAGGCTTTATTTAAAGTTTTAAGCTAGTTATGTACATACCTTCACCGCCGGCAGAATTCAAAGGCGCCTAATGTATGTACATCAGATGCATGGACGATCAAGTGCATATGATATCAAGGAGTGTTCATCTTATTAACCGCCATTCCAAACACCAAGAGTAAGGGTTCGAACTACTTGCACATCTAACAATAACCATGCAATATGCACCTTTCTCCTCAGATATCGAACTCCCGTTCTATACTTCACTTGCGTCTCTAAAAATCGACCATGACAAACTGGACGATTCTGCTCGAAAAGTAGTTGGTCTATATGAGATCCGCTCGGCCGATGTACCTGAAGCATCATGTCGAATGCAAGTCCACGGGAATGCTCTGACTAATGATCAGTAAGTGGGCAGCGTCCATATCTCTTATCCCATTCTTTTCGTTTGCCCGGGAGGGTTCCTGATCTGAGAGTTATTCTCATCCCAGAATCCCTCCAGGCTACTACAGAGGCGAAGGCATCTTCAGAAATGTCAACACTATCGAGGAGTACCGAAGTATAAATAAACTGTTATTCTTGCATCAAGCTGGAAAAACTGTAGGAGTTTAACACTCTTCTGTCCCTGCTTAGCTGTGTGTATGGCTTACTTCTCGCCGCTAGATTTGGGACGCAATTAATGACGGCACAATTTATTCTTCTCCTTCTCTTCTATCATCCTTTGTCGTTCTTTCCTTCGCGGATCTTAAGAAATATAGGTTTCACTATTGGTTTACCTTCCCTGCAATCCATTCAGACCCTCCCTGGGTTCCTATGCCAAACAGTAAAGATGCATATCATGCAAACGACTCTGAGATTATCCCTGGCTCGGTCCAATTAACAGGATTGGAGAGTTCAGCCTTAGTTGATGCTATCCAGACATGGAAATCCGGAGTTGATAGGCGCCAACAAGGGTTTTTTTTGGCTCGAAAGGCCTGGCATCATCCCGATAAGATAGACTTAAATACCGCTCAGGTTGGGAATAGCGGAGGACAAGACGCCTCTGGATCGCCAATGGATAATATTGACTACTCATGGAATATATCCTCGCTTTCGTGCTACGAAACCGGGTTCTTCCAAGGCGCAAGACCCCAAGATTGCTATGTCTGCTTTGCGGATCCGTCCAATTATCCTAATGCTCCCGGCTGGATGTTAAGAAACCTACTAGTCCTTGTAAAACACCGATGGGGCCTCGAAAAAGTGCAAGTTTTATGTTATCGTGACACTCACTCCAACCGCGATCAAGCTAGGAGCTTCGTTTTGAACCTTGAAATAGATTTCTCAAGAGTGTCTAATTCCGATGAAAGTCAGATGCCAAAAGTCACGGGTTGGGAGCGCAACCCTTCAGGGAAACTGATGGGACGAGTGGTTGACTTGACAGCCTATATGGATCCCAAGAGGTAGGTGCATAGAATATGCCATGTTCGTCCAAATGTGTTGAAATATTTGATAGATTAGCAGATCAAGCCGTTGATCTTAACTTAAAACTTATCAAATGGAGAATCAGCCCTGGCCTCGATCTTGAGAAGATAAAGAATACAAGGTGCCTCTTGTTAGGAGCTGGAACTTTAGGGAGCTATGTCGCTCGGAATTTAATGGTATGCAGCTGAATATCCGCGCTGTATATGTACAAGAGAGAAAAGGGAAAACAATAAAACTGACGAAAGATCTACTCAGGGTTGGGGTGTACGAAAAATTACATTTGTTGACAACGGATCGGTATCATTCTCTAATCCCGTGAGACAACCGTTGTTTAACTTTAACGACTGTTTGGGCGGCGGTGTTAAGAAAGCATATCGCGCCTCGGAAGCATTAAAAGAAGTTTATCCTGGAGTCCACTCTGAAGGACATGCCATTACTGTGCCAATGGCCGGTCATCCCATAACCGATAGCGATGAAAGCCAAGCGGACTTCGAAATGCTAAAGAAACTAATTGAAGACCATGATGCTATATTTCTCCTTATGGACACTCGAGAATCTCGGTGGTTACCAACCGTCATGGGGAAAGCCATGGACAAAATTGTTATGAATGCAGCACTAGGATTTGATACCTTTGTTGTCATGCGGCATGGTCTGAAGAGTGAGGATGATGGAGCGTTAGAACTTGGCTGTTATTTTTGCAATGATGTTGTGGCACCCGCTGATGTGAGTTGCCTTGACCTTATGACGTGAGGAAGTCATTAATAGGAAGCGTACAGTCCGTAAAAGATCAAACACTGGATCAACAGTGCACTGTTACTAGGCCAGGGGGTGCTGCTATAGCCTCAGCACTCCTAGTCGAGCTCTTTGTGTCAATTCTTCAGCATCCCAAAGGTGCAGCAGCTCCTGCCTCGGCTTCGCAAGATGACCGTCATCCTTTAGGTCTCTTACCACACCAGATTAGAGGCTTTCTTTACAATTTTTCAAATATGTCTGTGGTTGGTAGAAGATATAATTGTTGCAGTGCATGCTCAGACAACATAGTTCATGCTTACATGGCGGACGGCTGGGATTTTGTGAAAAGAGCCTTGAATGATAAAACTTATATTGAAGAGTTAAGTGGTTTGAAAGAGGTTTGAATATGAGTTCATCATTTCATCGCCTGTGCTGACGTGCTGCAAGGTCCAACGAACAGCCGAAGAAACGGCAGGCCAAATCGAATGGGACGAGGACTCTGACGAGTTCTAGTGTGCTGGATCTTTAAGAAGGGCCATATCTCTTAGAATACTGCAGTCGTGGCGGCAAAATAAGCCAGTTCCCTGACTTGTCATGCTTGTTTAAATATCTCCGATTTCGTAATGTTGTCTTTTCTGCCCAACCCAATGAAATAGGCTTCCAGTGATTCCTTTCCAAGATTTCTCAGTGGAGTCATTCTCGTTAAAGGGCAATGATACAAGGGGTCAGTGTCTTACATTGCGTGATGATTCTGGTTTCAGCCTGTGGACCTTTTGGAACAATTTCCTCAATTGTGTCTCAAGCGCTTTGTCCTCGGCCCCCTGGTAGAATTTACAAACAAAATGACCGCCAGTCTTGAGAACGTTGAAGCCGAAGTGGAGTGCAGCTTGACAAAGATCCTATGTTTTATTAGGTAAATAAATTGATTCTCAATTAGGCGGTGGCACGCACCATGCTTCCAGCATGATCTTTGAAGCTAATGCCACTGGTATTCATCATCCTATAATGAGGGTCACTAAGACTTCGATTCCAGAAACCCGTTGTTTGATCCCAGGGCGCGGACATATCACTTAAAACCACATCAACAGTCCACTCAGACTCTATCCCGTTAGGATACATCGAATCCTTTGTCTCCATGTCCCCAAGGCTAAGCTGTTTCCCTTGATCGGCACGATTTTGTTGGCTATCGTGAAAGCTCCGTTCAGGAGGAATATTTAAGCCATCGGAGAAGCGTGAAGCGCGTGGTCGGCCTCTGTTTGGATCTCGCAGAAATTCATAGGCATATGCCTGTATCGACGGCGAAAGGAAATTGCCCTGAATTGTCGACACACCGTCAGGCGGTCGGGCGGGAATGATATCTATTCCAAGAACTCGTCCACTGGGTTTTGTACGGCTGATCGCAACCTTAGGGATAAGAGAAATAATAAGTAAATATTGGAACACTCTCAAATCAAACTTAAGGATGCAAACCTGAGACCATGAACCGGGGGCATAACCCTAAAACCAAAAAAACCCATGAGTAGTCCTCGAGGTGATTGTCTTTGACGGGAAAAGATACCAAATCAACAACTGTCTGTCCGCTACGAAATATCCGATATTTCTCGTCTATCTGTAGTAACCATTATTAGTAAGAGTCGACAGGAATCCAGCTTATTAATAAGCCCAGTGAGTTAGGTATAGAAGAACCTGTAATAACTTGAAAGCTGCTCTACTCTTTAATCCCTGAACCAAAGCTTCTTTCCTGAACCGATCTCTTGATTGGCGGGCCTGCCATCGTTTCGAAGACGCTTGACGCCTTGATAGCACCCAACGAAAGACGAGAAAAGGGGTAGACGATGAGATCCGCGCCGAAGACAGATGATTATTAGCTCCAATAAAAATAAAACCCATACTCCCAACATGAAATATAAACAACAACAAGTCCTTTCACAAGCATGGCAATCACGATGCTAGCCAGTGGACTAGAAATAGTCTAGAGAGTTTTTAGACTAGTCTGGTCTGCAAAGAATACGAAGTAACGCTTTTGAGAAAGCGAAGTAGCGGATTTGAAGAACCAGCACCTTCGACTTTACACTTAGTACTGGAAATTTACTTATTGATTTATTTTCCTCTGACCTGTTGTCGGCAGCAGTACATACTCCTGAGCTTCGGATGCGGCTTCAGAAGAGATCTGTACTGCAGCACGCGAAGCCCCCGATACAGACGGAAAGTATCTTGGGTTTAGAATCATGGACTTACTAATTATTTTATTAGACTATCGGATCCATCGTGAGAGTAAATTTCTGGATGTGTAAACAAAAGAGTCCACGGAACATGAATTCGACCTCGAAGAATTCAAAAAGGTTCTAACTGCCTGGCATACAACAATGCACATGTCTTTTCTCCCAAGTTGAAAACGAAGCTTCTCGAAACCTACAACGCTACTTCAGGATTTCTATAATTCGGTGTAAACAATTTGGCCACCCTCACACGCACTACTCCCAGCCCTGTCCTCATGTCGTTATATGTAGTACATATTCAGAGAAAATGCCTCAGCGCCGTGAGACTTTCCTGAAGATAGCCAGTCTTGATGGAGAGTCTGATGAAGCGAGAGGACAAAGGATGCGAAGGCTTGGCTTAATTATCAAAGATAACTAGATAATAATTAAGTGGTATTATTCGACCCAAGAAGAAAGAGAATAGCCTTTCGTACTGTGCGTGGGATAACGGAAAAAAAAAAAAAAAAAAGAAGCCTATGTATAATCTTTACGCTCGTTTGATCCCGTTAATAGATAACGAAGAACTGTAACTATACATCTAGGTTGCTCTGAGAGTATTTATTATGTACAACATAGGAAGTTATTGCCACTCGGCCAGATTTAAGCTTACAGGCGGCACATTCTCCATGCATATTCCAGCCTTATAGTGCACCTATCATATGATAATAAAAGAAGATGGCCAATATAGAATAATGGGACCTCCGTTCTTATCGATTGCAAGGCTAAGAATAGACAGACGGCTGCAGCTAAAATTGGTAGTGGTGAATTAAATGCCGTTGATGCGGCTGTAGTCAGAGCCATGCATGTGTGGCACATGTGGCAGTGAGCTTTAGTTATCCTTGTCGAATGCGGGGCTGAAGCCTGACACTGACATGGCCTGGAAGATTCATGGATGGACTACGTTGGATATCGTGAAAGAGTGCGGGCATGAGTCGATGCGCTTATAGTTAGAAATCAACATGAATCTTAGCCTAATAATAATAAATGCTGGACAGTTATACCAACTTGACTACATCCAGTATATCAAAAAATTTGTTGGGCAAAAACACCCGAACCATGGGCCTATCATATGTATGTGGATCCACGGCACATGTGGTAGATATGATACTGCAGGGTATAAAGATCCTGATAGGCAGTGATATACATATTCGGTTGTAAGATTAATTAAGTAAGACCTTAACAAGGTAGGAAAAATACCAATCATATTCATCAGCCTTTGCTATGTACAGCTTATAAACACACTATTCTTTGAAGTTCAAGCAATGGACATCCTAGGACCATTGAGAATCTTCTGCCAAATGGGGCAGTTTTGGTTCTTGTTAGTTACTAGATTAGGAGAGAAGCTCGAGAAAGTATGTAAGAAATAAAAAGTAAGGAAATTAAGAGTAAGGAAATTAAGAAAAGGAAAAAGGAAAGGTTAAAAACGAGCTTCGACAAAGGTATATTGGATGGATACGCCAAATAAGACACTAGGTACTATAACAAGTGAGAACGCTAGAAAATGCAAGTCATCCAATCCTTAGACCAAGGAAAGTTGTTGGTTCCTGTACACCTTCGACATGAAGGAAAAAAGAAAGCAGGGGCTTTGCCGACCTTAGTATGCGACACCGTACGGATGTGGATGAGGAACAGGGCGATGAGGATCTTCAGGAGAGGGACTGGAGTCTCTACTTGGGAATCTGTTGTGGTAATTGCTGGGTGAGTCTGAGCGGATCAGGAGATCCGTGCTTTCATTTCGCCTAGGGATAGAGCGGTGGCGATAAGGTTCATACGGTCCGGTTTGGTTGAATCTGCTCATGTCTTGAACGGAACCTCGAGGAAGAGGAGGGTGTTCCATTAGAAGTGAATTCCGTGCATCCAGGGGTGTGAGGTTGTCAAAATCACGATTCATTTTGTCTGTGGAGTAATTAGCTGACGTTTCTTTGACGAATTCAACTCTAGTTGCTCACCTGCTGCTTGCTTTCTGCGTTTTCTGTGCGGATTCTCCCGAATACATATGATGAGGCCGTTTACAGCAATAAGAATGGCTAGGATGCCGGTTAGGGTTGATTGCACAGCAATGAGTGCAACGCCGAAAATAGTTTTGGTTGTCTGCGAAACCCCCAGTTCTTGGACAAAAACGAGGATACAAGCGACAGAAAGCACACGAACAAGCTGGATGGCAAGGTTGATCCACTGGCCAGCTTTTGTCACATATGGTCGGCTCCATAGCAGCAATATCAGCATGAGGGATTCAACTATCAGCTGACCGCCGGTCTGAATTAATCCGTGGCCGTCGCCACCGGCAATAATGCAACCCCTGGCGAACATGTAGACAATGAGAGGGACGAAAAGCCACCAGTATTCTCTCTTATAGACGTCATAGAAAAGGCTGTACTTCCGCCAGGTCTCCTTGTCCTCATATAACATCGAAGCATCTCCTTGAGCTTTCTTGTATCTGCGAGCGAGCTGCCAAATTCGGAACGTAAAGAAAACAAGAACCGATGTAAATATAGCGAGCGTAATGCCTGCAAGGATTTTTGCCGCCCACGAATCGCCACGAGTGAACTGGAAAACACAATATAGGGTCCAGATACCGTACAGAATAAGGATCAGGTTAGTAATTGTACGGCTCAACAAATCCCAATAGTTCTTACGGAAGCTGCTGAGCTTTTTCGGGAAAGTCCCATAGAGAGCCCACAATTCAAGTATGAGCTTGAAAAGTAATATTCCCACGGCAATCGCAGCGATCACAATAGAAAATATAAGCAAGACCGTCATGAACGTGTTTGACTGAGGAATCATAAGTTGTGCGGCATAAGCTTGAATGCCGTGAACAAAGGTACTATTGCTATTGTTGCTATTGGCGGCGGTTGTATTGCCGGTCGAGTTGGTGACTGAGATATCTCGAGAGGCCAGGAGAGAACGTTCAAGAAATAAATCAATTGAGCGCTTCGCAGCCGAGCTCGAATTGCTAGACGCGACTGTAGAATTGCTGAGATACTCATAGCTATCACCAGTTAGGTTCCCACCCGTTTTAAACCGGAAGTCATCAATAGCCTGCTGCAATTGGGCCCACTGGAAGAGACCAGTACTGAATGCAAAGTTTGAAGCGAAGCTGCGATACACCGCCGGATATTCCACGCTGAGCATACCGCTGGTAGCAACGGAATGGAACCACCCCATCACTTCACCAAAGCTTGGGCTCGAAGATGCACTCCCAGGATGTCCCGCAGTTACCAACGCCGACAACCCACTGAAAAGGAGCGCAGCACACGCCACTCCCGCTGCGACATAGGAGACAGCTGGTAATTGTAGAGACTTTCCATTGCTGACACCGGATTGGATACAAGCAACTTCTTGACCGTTCTTTGAATTCAGCAATAGTTTCGCCTGCCCGTCCAAGTCGGGAACGGAAAATGCGATGGATGGTATCTGATTCGCATACGTGGAGGGGATAGCCTGTGTTCCTTGCGCAGCAAAAGTACCGGAAGGCACTGTAGTCTACCAGTTAGTCATTGCAAATTTTGAACTAAAGGCGGGTCAGACGAACCTGGACAGAGTTGATCTACTTTGGTGCCCGCTGCACAGGGATCGAAAGTATTCTGATACACTTGATTTCCATAGGCGGTAACGATCAGGGAAGCAGTCACATTTTGTACTGTATTGCTGGTACCAGCCACATCAAACGTAACTTGCTGGCTAACACGGTCATAGGAGATGTCAAACTTTTGAACTTGAATATCGGAATTTGGCGAACACAGTGAATATCCATCGGCCTTGAGAATATCATCTGCGAGAATCTGAGATGGAAGAAAGCCCAGGATGATGAAAGACACCGCAGGAAATACGGAAATCACTGATATCCGCATTGTCGACTAAAGGCTGGCCAGTCGTGAGCGATGATTCGACAGTGAAGAATGCGCAGCGATATCGTTTCTATAATATCTGTGTAAACAAGGCTCGAGACGATATGGATATTATAAATATTTTGCCTTCGGGCTTCAATCGCTCTAATGGCGTTGGCCGGTTGGGATTTAAAAAGAGCAGCAGGATCAACCTGGCAAGAAGGGAAAATATGGGAGAAGGAAACCACCAAAAAAAATAAAAAATAAAATAAAACACGGAAATCATACGACGGAAGAGGACCAAGAAGACCCAAGCATCTGTGCAGTTGTGGGCGGTCTTATCATAGGAGAAAAGAGGGACTTAGGTATGGATTATAGGGCTTATTAGCAAAGAGTGGCATGTGATGAGATAAAGAAGGAAAGTGGAAGATCAAAGAATTATAAAAGAAGAGGCTTGATTAAAGATATGTGCGTGCCTCTAAGTAGCGTGTCTCAGCTGAGACCATCCTACCAATCCCGGTAAAGAATGACACGCAATTCCGTTTCAAGCCTGCAAGTTCAAGTTGTTCTACATAATTATGAGATTTATCCCAAACTATGATACAACTTGCATACAAACCCCGCGCAGTAGTGACTATGTGAGCTTGAATGCTGGTATTCTAAAAAAAATGTCGCTATGATATGATAGATTTAGATTCACCATAGACCCAAGGTCTTGAAAATCATGAAGACAGTAATATAACTAATATCATATGAAATTAATTAATATGGGCTGCAAACAGTAACTGTAATTTCCCGATTGTGACACGTGACCGAGATTATCCATGGTACATATCATAGATGAGGTACATACAAAGAAGAGGCAAAATATTTATTATTAGCAGGGTCAGGACCCCGCTAACTTTTAAGCCAGGGACCATACCAGGAAATTTCGTTATAACGGATGTATGGGTACTTCATACTTTAGTACATTAGGGGATTTCCGAAGGTACAGAGGATCCTTATTTTATATGTAGATATACTCTTGATCCCCTTGATCCCTCTAAAAGTAATTCATATACATTCTCCCTATTAATATACATTAGAATAAAACCCAATAATAATACATAATAACATTGTTATACAGTTTGAGCCTAGGAATCCGTGGTTCGGGTTTAGGTTTGGCTCTCGCGGCTAAAAGCATCTGCCTGACGCACGGGCCGGGCCCGCTTCGAAAACCGGAAAGCAAGTTGAACTGTTGGACCTTGCTATCATAGCGAAAAAAAAAACCCCCTTATGATGGCGAGGAACAGGATGAAGAACCCTCGCACATAATAACATCCTTGTAGGTAGGTTGTCCCTTCTCCTCATCGCTACTTTACGTGTCGTTTTTCTTCTATATTTACATAGTCACTAACTAGCGACTTCATGAAAATTCTACGACTCAAAAACTTCATCGAGCAAGAGAGACGCGCTTGTCATCGATAACAATAGTTCTCCCATGCCTAGTCAGTCATTACAAATAGCGGAAATCAGCAAGAATCTACGGCATCTTCTACAAAGGGGAATAATAATGATAAGTGGAAAAATAGGCCATTGGTGGGCAGGCGACATTTTGAGGGTCAGCTGCCGCTATGACTGGACACTGCCGATGGAGGAGGCACTACTTGATAACCTTCTCCATGCAAAGGATCAGGGCTTCCAAGCGGATACGGTTGGAAAGCCGGCGGTGGAAGAAGCCTTTCGATGTTATGTGGAACAATGAAGCAGGTGAAGGATACCTGGGTGTTGGGAATATCTCTTTTTTCAGATAGAGAGCGTTACCACCCTATTACGGTTGGTTTCTATCTATGGAGATCAGGTCGCTATGTTGGAAGCATCTCAGGCTGCTTTTGCATCGCCCTTCTTAGCGCCGTATTCTCGCTGGCGTCCCGGTTGTCCTGAGATAAGAAGCATGGGTTATCTCAGCAGGCTCATCCCCTGCGCTAAAGATTTAGTTTCTCGGGCTAGCCCACACCGCCCCACTTTGGCTTACACTTAACCTACTTCGAGGAATTTTGTTGTGCGGCCGCTGGTTGGTCTAGGAATTAGAAAAAGTGGAGTTCCTTTTCTGATTGGGTCCTGGAGTCCTTAGTGCCAGCCACTGCCGTCGTTGT
>NPHW01005577.1:740-12803 GCA_002240705.1 Elaphomyces granulatus | reverse complement strand
TCGGCTTATCGTTTACCACACTGCACAGGACCGTATCATACCGTAATATACCGCTTACTAATCCTGCCGCCGAATGTTACATGAGGGTTGCCTCAGTGCCTCAGACCCTGCCTAGCACCGCCACGACCCAGGTGCGGACGCTATTTGCCGCTAATCGTTAGCCCCCACCTCTAGNNNGGTCTGAGGCACTGAGGCAAACATGAGGGCCTCTTTTCGCGTTCCGCCACCGAATTTGCCAGGGGGCTATACTAATTCCTGTCACTTCACCACTTCCAACAGGACCTAACCGCAATGGGGAGGCATCTTCACGAACTCCCGGATGAAATACTCCATTCTATTCTCCGCTTCAGCTCCCCTACATCCTCAATTGCTCTTGGACAGACTGCCCGAAAATTTCAAAGGATTACAAATGAACCCTTGCTCTGGCGCTTTTATTGCCAGTCTCTCTTTACATTTTGGGATAAACGACATGAATTACCCAAGATGTTAGCCAGCCCAGTTTATTCGGTTAATTGGAAGCAACTCTACGTGATGAGGCACATTATGGACTCGTCAATTACACAAACTTTGAATAGTATTCTGTCAAGTCAGACTGGACGGATCGAGAAGTTTGAGGTTATCATTAACTTCGGATATGATGCTAAGGACACCCTTATACGGCATAGCTTAGCAATAAATGAAGACGACTGTCTTGCGCGAAGGTTGGCCTGCCATTTTCTTGTTGACTTTCCACTTCCTATCATATCTCAGCGGTCTCCTTTGAGGAAAAGTGACGGAATGAACTTACAAGTCCCTATAAAGATATTATAGTAATGCGATTTTGGGTTGTCTACACCGAAACATTGCTCTGCTAGAATGGTTTAAATTGAGAAATGGAGGGCCGGTACCACTTGAGCGCGCCTTAGGAGTGTTCGACCTTTTTATCCCCGAGAGTGGGATAAGCGACTTAGATGACGTATGTGTGAAAATTAGAATGCGTTGGATACCAGGTATTAATGACAATCAGATCACGCTCATGCTTAATAAAATCGTTTTGCAACTACAGGCCGAACATCCCGCCATTGAATGCCTCACTCCTCGAGAAAAGGCTCTTGTTATCGCCTCAAATTTAAGGGCAAACCACCTCACTGGGATGGCCTCGGGTCGAGATTATCTCAATCTCGAGCATAGCTTTCTGGGAATGGCCTTAAACGGTCCTAGTCACAATTCCCTTCCATTGATATCAGCAGCGATTTATTGCTATGTTGCTCAGAAATTTGGCCTCAATGCCCGCCCATGCTGTTTCCCACTTCACGTCCACGTCATCATTACTCCCGAGCCAGGAACTGACTTGGACGGTAATATTTTAATAGGTGACTCCAAGAGCGATCCCATGTATGTGGATCCATTCCGCTCCTCAAATGAGACGGCTGTCTCCGATCTGCAAAGTCAACTTAACTTTTTGGGAGCCTCGGTTTTTGAACATTCAAACTTCCTCGGCGAATCATTGACTTCAGAGGTAGTTCTACGATGTGCGAAGAATATATTGAATTCCACCCAGGACACTACTCGCTCGAGCCAACAACTCATGTCTCCGAATGCTGTGGGTGCTAAATATGCTGCCTTGTGGTCGATTATACTCTTCGCAAGCTCTAGGCCAACAGAACTCCGACAGTATCTTCCTTGGTTGACGGAGTTGTTCGCAACTGATTTCCCGTTTGATGTTTTCCTGATTGAACGCCATGCCCTGCCCCTTTTCTGGGGCTTAGTAGATTACGAGCATCTATTAGAGACCCTTCGTGTTATGCGAACAGTGGACAAAATCCCAAAGCAGGTCAAGGTGCGTACGTCTAGACAGAAAAATATCAGATACCGAGTGGGTCAAGTATTTCGCCATCGACGATACAATTACAGGGCTATTATAACAGGCTGGGATGCTGAGTGTAGCGCTGGTGAGCAATGGATGATGCGAATGGGCATTGATCGTCTACAAGCTGGTCGGCATCAAAGTTTTTATCATACTCTGTAAGTATACTCACCTTGTGTATTGATGACATTGGTTAATAAATTTAGAAGTGTTGAGGACAGGAGCGTTCGTTATGTTGCGGAGGAGAATATTGAAATAGTTACCCCTCGAATATCAGACCTACCCCCGACGCTTTCAGTTGTTGCTGGGAAGCATTTTAGAAAATGGGATGAGAAAACTCGGACATTTGTAAGTAATATTCGAGATGAATATCCGGACGATTGAAACAATAAAATCAAAGCGACCCCGCGAAGGAATTCACCGCCTTCGGTGCAAACTAGACTAGCAGTGAATTTTCTTCCCCGCACTATTACTATATTTCCCATATTCTCATTTTTGACTGCAAGTGGTGGCCAAATAATAATAGCCTCTTTTTACACTTTTTCAATATCCCAATTTTTTGATCTTCCGTCGTTATGTCTTTGACGGATTCTTCGGCTTCCGTTGTTGCCAAGGCGGCATCCCTGGCCTCTCGTCGTCTTGCAACTTTATCACACGCTGCCCGCAATGACGCCCTGACTGTGTTGCATCGTGCTCTTTTGCAGCAGAAAACTGCCATCCTTCAAGCCAATGCGCGGGATGTTGAGGCAGCTGCTCATGGTGCAGCAAGTAGTCAGCTCACCCAGAGCCTTCTCAAAAGACTTGATCTGGCAAGTCCTGGGAAGTTTGAGGATATGCTCAATGGCATTCTAGCTGTTCGCGATTTAGGAGATCCAAGTATATACCTTTTTTCCCCCTTTAAAGACTAAGATTTGTATTGAAGAGGTGGCTAACTATCAAGTAAGTTGGAAAGGTGACATTGCGGACATTGTTAGACGATGGACTCATTTTGGAAAGAGTTAGCTGTCCTATAGGGGTCCTACTTATAATATTTGAAGCACGTCCGGAAGTTATTGCCAATATTGCGGCTCTTTCCATTAAATCAGGAAATGCCGTCATCCTTAAAGGTCGGTTAAGAGTATTCGGACCTCTTGTTCTACTGACATCGGTTATAGGAGGCAAAGAATCTACAGAATCATTCACTGTTATTTCAAACACTATCTCGGAAGCCATTTCTGAAACCCAGGTCCCCAATTCGGCTATCCAATTGGTTAAGACACGGGACATCGTTTCTTCGCTTCTTATGCAGGATTCTCTAATTGATCTAGTTATTCCTCGAGGTTCAAACGACCTTGTTCGCTATATTAAAAACAACACAAAGATACCAGTTCTGGGGCATGCTGATGGCCTTTGCTCCGCATATATTCATTCTGATGCAGACCTGGCCACTGCTGTTAGAGTCATAGTTGATTCGAAAACTGACTATCCGGCTGCTTGCAATTCCCTAGAGACCCTTCTCGTACACGAAGATGTTCTTGAAACGATGTTGCCTCAGATCGCGGAATCTCTAGTTACCCGAGGAGTATCTCTTCGCTGCGACCCTCTGTCAAAAGCCGCCTTGGAGAAGACTTTACCAGTTGCCAAGGCCGACATGTTGCAGGGCTCGACAGACGAGGACTATGACACCGAATTTCTTGATCTTATTCTGGCTATTAAAACAGTCCCGTCGAAGAACCCGCCAATCTCCTCAGTCGAAACTGCTATCACACATGTCAATGAGCATTCCTCTAAGCATACCGATATTATACTGACTACTTCAAGGGATATTGCAGAGGCTTTTATGAGTGGTGTTGATAGCGCTGGCGTCTACTGGAATGCTTCTAGTCGTTTCGCTGATGGGATGAGGTATGGTTTCGGTACGGAAGTCGGCATAAGCACGAACAAAATTCATAGCAGAGGTCCTGTGGGCTTGGAAGGCCTGGCTATCTATAAGTATTTGATTAGAGGAAATGGCCACATAGCTTCTGACTACGTTGAAAGCCAGGGAGGGAAAAAATGGAAACACCAAACCTTACCCACCATTGATAGCAACTAATTGAGGTGATGTTGATAACAGAGAAAGAATAATCTTTCAAAATACAGAAGAATTTTGAAGCACTAAGACTCAAGAATGGAATTTTTGGGTTCAGCCTTTGATCCATATATTAGGTGGACACTATGGCGCCTAGGAAAAGATATCGAGAATCGACATTGTAATGCTCCTAAAAAATGAGCCTGCCATCTTGACGGACACAAGAGATTGCGGGCTACGCTCTTCGTCTTTCGTTACGAATATTTAAACTACCATATCCTCCAGGCTTGAAGAATAGGTATGAAATATTCCGTGACTTGCCCGCCTAGACTTTAAAGCCTCGGGACCTTCTTCTCCCACGGGCCCTCTCAAATTTACGACCCTTGCTCTGCACATAAGGCTTCTGGGAGGCTGTTAGCATGGTGGGAAACATGGGAAATCTAAGAGACATACCTTATGACTGTGTGGTCCAAAGCCAAAATGCTTGACGGCTTCCCGGGTGTTTTTAGGTCCACGGAGCAATAGCGTACTTGCCCCAGTCGGTGCCCGCAGAGCCAGTTGATCCAACGTCAACGTCTCTCCACCGGCCTTTTCGATCCTAGCCCTGGCAGTTGCGGTAAAACGGAGGGCAGCAACCGACAATTTCGGAACGGTCAGCAGCCGATTGTCATCTGTAACAGTCCCAATGACAACGATGGTTTTATCGCGATGCGTGTCAGTGGCATTGGACACGATATGGGAAAGAGACATTGGAGGCCTGTTGATCCGGGACATGAACAGACGGCGGAGAACGACTTTGTTAAAATTGGAATTTGTACGCCCTATTGAACGAAATGATTAGCGTCGACGTCTGCCACAGAAAAAGTATAAAGGGTCCGGACATACGGGCAAGAAAGCGGTAAAGCTTCACTAAGAGTTGAAGATAGACGTTTTCACTCTTAGGGGCCTTCCTGTGTGTGCCACGCACATGATGGCGGTCCAGGTCAATACCTATCACAAAATGGTCAGAAAACCTTTGTATGAAGGCAATGATTGATCAATATCGATTATTAGTAAGATATAATGCAAGAGAAGAACATACCCATGGCTACTGAAAATAGTTGTCGGGTTTCCTGGTGGTTAGGTTGTTAAAAGCAGATCAACGTAAATATTTCAAAGTGGGTTGGGGTTGAGCCCTACACTACTAGTCTGTATTGGGTTGTCGGTTTTTGTCTCTCCAGAAGCCCGTTCTTCACTTATGGCACATATTTTTTCCCGTACTACTTTCTTCCCAACCCTTCTTATTTTGTTCCTCTCCCCTTTATAATCCTTTGATTCACATCAGCGTCCACTTTCTACTCACTTTCCCATCGAACACCCCAGCTCGTAACGAATATCTTGCGCCTTCCGCAATGTCTCGGTCCGGAACTACCCTCTATGTTACTGGCTTCGGCCACGGCACTCGAGCTCGCGACCTGGCCTACGAATTCGAACGGTATGTTCTAACCGTCGATAGCACGCGTTCGTCGAACCCCATGAGAATCTCTCCCGTTCCCGTTTTGCCAGCTTGGGCTCCTAGGCCTCAAAACCTAAAGCGGCTCGTCTGGCTTCTTCGACGGTCTTGCTATGATGCTAGTGACGGCGTTTGTTTCAATCCTTTTTTGTCCAATGTTATCTCATGTCAATAGATCGTCGATTTTTTTTTTTTTACTTTTTAGTTCTCTTTGTTTCCTGATTACATCCCCTTTGTTGCTTGGCGCTTCATTAACATTTGCAGATATGGTCGCCTCGTTCGCTGCGACATTCCCGCGCCACGTACCGCATCTAGCCGTCTGTAAGTTCGCTCGTCATCATTCCATATAATCTATGTTCAATATCATTTTCCTGACCGAGGTCAGCTTTGCGTTTGTCGAATATGAGAGTCGTCGCGATGCAGACGATGCGTACCACGAGATGCATAATAAGCGGATCGGACGTGATGACTTGTTGAAGATTGAAGTACGAGACTCCAAAAGAAACCCTTCTTGTTTTCTAATTCGACAATAGTGGGCTCGCACTCCCCCATCTGCATCCTGGCGTTTCGATTCCGGCCGTGATCGACCAAGCCGTCGTGAACGATCTCCACCCCGCCGCGGCCGCTCGCCTTCTCCTCGTCGCGGACGTGCTGATTACTCCCCACGCAAAGATGACCGGCGTGACCGAGACTATGATAGGCGTGATCGAGACCGCGACCGAGACCGCGACCGAGATCGTGAAAGGGATCGATCCCGAAGCCCCGACGATCGTGACCGCGATCATAAAGAGGAACGCGACAGACGAGAAGATGATAGGGATAGGCGCGATGATGACAGAGAAAACGGTGCGAATGGTGATGACAGGAAAGGTTTGCCATTCCCACTTCCAATGTTGGTGAAGTATATTGACTGATATTGAACAGTGCCCTTGGATCCTCTTACTTCTGCTCACGATGAGCTTGATACTGCAGAGTAGGTCGATTTGGACACTCGATGCCACTATTCGTGTGCTGCCACTAAATTCCGTCGCCGCTGAACTCTGCCGAACTAGCATATACAATCCTGCTGTTTTACCGAGGAGGTTGATGTGCCGTTAGCGTGTTATGAAAGAGACGCGGGATAAGTGGCCCTTCTCACACTGGTATTCTAGCCCAAACTGCGCCTTTGTCCCCCTCTTGTTCGTGGTTTATCTCCCCTTCCAGCTGTTCCTTTACATGTCTCCCCTATGTGGTAGTGACGTTGTCGAGTTTCCCGGCTCCATAAATTTGTTTTGGGTCAGTTGCGGTATTTATCGTGTCTGCAGCTCGATTTGAAGCCGAACGATCGTCGAGCGAGCGTTTTCCTTTTCCACCGAAATTTCTGTCGTCCCTTTTCCGGTCGATATAAACAACGTCCGTCCGTACTCGCACAGGTTAATAACAGAATCGAGAGCATCAATTTTTCCCGTCCGAGCGATCGATTTGCCGAGTGAGCCACGGTATCTTGTTGGGGGAGGCGGAACGTAGTCTGGAAAGTTGTAGATTGTTCAGTATATTATAATGACAACGGATCATTTCGGTTTGATCATGTCACCTGTCTGATTTATTATTAGACTTACTGATTGTAGCAACATCCAACAGTCATCCCTCGTCTAGCGCGTGTAGAAGGAAACGTTCGAAAAAAACAGAAGTGCAGAACCCCAAGCTTTCTCCCCAAAGCTGTTGTCTACTAGCTGATTGAAGCATCGCCAATAGTAACTATGAACTCGAAAATGGAGCCGGTGAAATTGGATTGGTTGAATATTTGACAAAGTATCAAGTGATTGGCATTAACGGAAATCGTCGATAATTAGTATAACCAGTAGGCTATAGAAATTAACAAGATGCTTACGAGGAGCCAAATTTATCCAAGATTGTGATAAACCCATTAGTACGGCGGTCAAAAGCCAACCTTTTTAAGTCTGGGGAAAGGACACATGGACTCCTACAAAATGGTAAATTGGAGCCTCCGGACACTAACAGAGATTTCGATTTATGTGATCATGATACTATAAAAATCATCGAGAGGTGAACGCAATATATATCATAACAGACTTTGGGCAGCAGGCATACAGAAGACCACATATACTTCATCTAATATCTGTGGAAGGATCTTCATTCCACGGCACTCGATGGCTTTAGTCTACATTTTCTCGGAGGTAGCCATAAGAGACCCTATTAAGTCACTGTCAGCTAAGAATGCGAATGGACATCAACTTTCAGCCATCCAATAGTCGATATGCTTACCAATGAACGTTGTTACCAGACGCGACCGCACCTGGCATATATCCTCCGGTACTAACCAAATTGTGGCACCCATTTTCCGCGCAATGCTGATGCTCAGTTTTGCATTTGCGTACGCCTCTTCGGGGGTTCGTCCTGACGTTACAATATCATAATCAACATAACTACTCTTCATCCCGTTCAACACATCTAAAAGAAAGAGGCCAGTGCCAATGGAGGAATCTTTAAAGCTGCGTATCGTTGAGGACCGGCCGCCTTTGTGTGACATATCATTTGCCCAACGAATCATTTCTGTATCAGTAATTTCGCGTTTGCCTAACCGCTGTGCCAAAGCCGAAAGAGTATTGGTGATATCTTTTCGCATCAGCTGCCATACCAATCCAAGGGTCAAAGTGCGCTGGCCATCAGTAATGTCTGCTCCTTGGATGCCCACGAGGGAGAATCGGTTTTGTTTTCCGAGTTCTATGGTATAATTTGTATTCTCGACTGCCTTAAAGCGCATCATTTCCTCGCCAGATGCACGTGGCCGGTTGACGTGTCTCCAATTGACGCTGCCTGGAATGATTTTGTCATAGGCCTGCAACAAGATTGTCCCATCACGAAGGTCGTCAAAGAGCGAATTAACGGGAGGTTGCACATCTAAAGAATTCAACCAAAGGGTGAATACCCTAGCTTCACGTTCTCCTTCGGCGTCAAAGTCTTCAACTTCCAGTTTGTCTTCTTCAGTTATTGGTTCGAGACCCGGGTGAGTATTAAACAAATTCGCCACAAATGCCAGGTTCAGTTTCGGGTTCCCTGCAACAAGAGATGTAGGCGTGAGGAACTTGCGGCAGTTTAGCTTTTCGGCATTTGTTAAGACTTGTTCTGCTCGTTGTAATAGGTCTCGTGTGCGAAGAGGCTCCCTAGAGCAAACTTCGGGTGCCAATTGATTAAGGAGGACAGTATAATTCTCCCCATCCTTTACGTCACTCGAGAAATTTGCGACTCTGCAAGGACATCTATATTAGACATTGATTGACGTGTTTTAAGGCCGCATGCACTAACCGTCTTTCCCATTTAGCATTTTTTAGGTGATAGTTGAACCACCTTAGCAGAATTTGCTCCGGAGGCAAGCGAAGAAATTGTTCCAGCGTTTCATCGTCATCCAAGAGCCTATACAGTTCCGGATGAAGTTTTATGTCAATCTTTCCCAGGAGGCCACGGCGAATAATCTGCCAGATTAGGCCCAAAATGAGATGTTCCCTCACCTCAATGATATCGCCGCTTCCGATGTTCACTACAGAGCAGCCTATGCCCTTCGCAGAGTTTATCACTATGTTGTTATTCTCCGTCATATGAAATGCATTCAGCTGTTTGATCTTATTGCCAGCCTTGTTCAAAACTCGTTCATCAATTGTATCTGGAACACTGTCATTGATAAGTTTTGCAAGGACGAGGCCATCCTTGCATTCGTCAAACATCTCGAATGTGTCTGTTGGAAAGGGTATGAGGTGGCCAACATCGGGGTCACCAGCAAGAACCACATTAATGTGTCTCGTAAATTCAGTCCTCTCGTCTTCGTTGATGGTGTGCGTCACATTTGCGGATGATCCCTGGACATGGATCTTTCCTCCAATGCTTCCCTTAGAAACGTGACGAGGCGAGACTAACCCACTACCAGAGATTGGAGCTGCCGCTTGAACCTGACCTCCAGAAGATCTACTTTGCGCGGATATGCCGCGAACCTTAGATATAAGCTAAAAGTGAACACAATTAGCAAATTCGATGATTGGACCACATGAGCGAATTTCTCCCTACATCAACATAGTCTTCGAATTCCACCCGGCGGGAGCTGTCCAATTCAACTTCTTTTAAAGACTGACGAACAACATCATATGGCTGCCGTTCTGACTGCTGCGTTGCCTTGATTGCCGTAGCTTCATCAAGATAACCCTTATCTTCAACATCTAGTTTTCGGAAGGAATCCTGAAGAGAAAATATCTCGGTTTGCTGGAACTGCGGATATTTCCTACATAACTAGATAAATATGGAGGTAAAAGGAGGATGACAAAAGGAGCAAAGATGATATACACATATGCTGAAATTTAGGTCGCAACACTGAAATAACGCACCTCTGAAGCTTCAAGACATTCATTATTGGTTTGAGGTGTTTATATCACAAGGCAGCAGAATATTCTGAAAGCGCTTGCCTCTAGCAAAAAAACAAAAAGCTGTTACGGATGCAGAAATAAAAATCAGATTGAGATTTGTCAAACTGTATTGAGACGTCGATATCGTTGTTTCTTTTATATCTCTTTTCCTCCTACTGCGACAAGCTTATTAAGAAAGCTAGGCAGTAGGATTAGGATATGTAGTGGGGCAGAAGGTCCCGTGATGACTACGTAATTCAGCAAGCTTGCTTGCTGATGTAAACCTGAGGCAAACAACTATGTATAAACTATCATAGTAATCATAGCGTGGGCACCCGTGAAAAGGAACAATTGAGGCTTCTTCGTTATGACTACAAGCATCATTGGAAGTCTACGATCATTCATCCAAGAAACGGCCTCACGGGCCTTATTTACACATTTAACTAGATGCGAATGTCCTACGATATGCTAGTTGCGGATTGCTCCCACGGACCAGGTACGAGAAACGGAACTAATCAACCAGTATAGCAGGTTGAAAAAGGCCCCAAAGGCGCAGAATATTGATTCTTGGCTCCAAGACTGGGTACCGAATGCAGGGAACTGAACTTACCTGATGTGGATAAATACCGGTCACTATTCGACTTCCTACATGCAGCTGCTAGCGTTGCTCCAGAATCTGCAAGCGTATGGAGAATCAGCATACAGAAGAAACAGGCTGCAGGTAAAGGGCTTCCAGACCTATATAAGCTTATTGAATCATTTCGAAGCGATAGGCGACAGGCCAACGCTCATTCAAAAATGGGTGGATCTCACAGTGCATTCGCAGCCTCCTTCCAAGGAAAATCTCCTGAGAATTCGGATTCAGCAACCACTATAACTGACAAAGGCAAAAAGACTTGCCTTTGTGGAGTTCAGCATCGATTCCGGGACTGCCCTACCTTATTGAATCAATTCGGCCAAAACAGGATCCAACCATTCAGAAGCAAATCGATGGCAAGCTCGAAAAGAACCCGAATTTGAGACAAACAGTAAACTGGTCTCGAAAGCAAGCCATTAAGAAGCAAGAGAAACAGCAAGAAGATTAACATCAAGCAGAACCTACACCAGCTGATCCAGAAGTCCACAAGAATGAGTGCAAGGTTCCCAGTTCATGTTTTCACTGCTTCAACTAAGTCGGAAACAAGTGTGAGAGGTTTGTAGACCTTCGACCAGCGACTTCTATATTCGGGAAATACAATCATTCCTATTGATGGTTTCGGCACAATCACTATTGCGGTCAAAACTCCTACAGGCATCATGGCCATGAAGCTATTGAATGTAGCTCTAATACCGTCATTCTACACCAGCGTTGTCTCAGAGAAGAAATTCGAAGAACGGAATGTCTATGCGGATAAGGAGGATCTCAGGCTCTACTTCCGAAATGAGCAAGGAAAACGGCAGACCCTTGGCTACATAGAAGACCACTATGAGCAATATACACTGGAATACAATGAACCGATTGAAACAGAATCCATAGAAGAGCCTGGAGAGGATGCAGCATTCCATGCAAGCGTGAAACGATCAGCAGTTCCACATCCGGACGAGAAAGCTTCAGCCGATAGAATCGAATACGAAGCTTGCAAAGTGGTGGGATTCCCTTCTGATCCTTCTCTTCTCTCAGAACAGCTAGATCTGGACTCAGATCTTGACTCAGACATTGCAAACAGCTAGCAAGAACATCATAGCTACATCGGAGTCGGATTCTTCACCAATGCTGCCCACTCCAGATCCAACACCGGAACCTGACCGACATTCAGCACAGCCTGACAAGTAAATGGCAGATTCAGCTTCAGCTCGGACGGAAGGCTTCGCGATGCAGATTCAACCACGCCACCGTAATGTTGGAGACATGAGCAAGTTGAATATAGTGGAAGGGCCACGCACGCGAAAACGTTTGGATCGACGAGCGGATTATTTTGCAGAATTAGAACGGCCAAACGAGCTACCAGCATGCCTTGCTGCATTTCTTGGGTAAGTTTTCGATCCAGGCAATTGTGGTGTGCTTGATTGAGCTCATTCCCTGTTGGCGGATGTGAAACTCGAGCTCGAAGATGGCTTCAATGAGCTTGAGGGAGCTACGGGTGGTGGGGAAAGTTCAGAAGGCGAAGCTGAAAGATCACCTCTTGCGTGGCCAACATCTCCTTGAGCGGCCCTTGAGGACCTTCGCTGACTACGTCGATACGAAGTGGGCAACCTGTATGTGCAGGACTGCCCGGATTTATGGGAGGCAGCTCCTCGCTGGGTC
>NPHW01005574.1:0-14060 GCA_002240705.1 Elaphomyces granulatus | reverse complement strand
CTCCAGGGGAAGGGCACAGACCCACCCCACAGAGTAATCTTCATGTGATAGCATCGTAGCAGACTCCATCATTGGGCGTTCAAAATATACGTAGTGCTTGTTGATTCCAGGCGACTATGTGGAAACCAAAGTGGAAGAGTTTCGGGGAATAAAAGTCTTCGGAATATATTCAAAGTTCTTTTTTTGCGTCGCCAACAACCTGTACAAAAATCACTTTGTTTTTAGCTGAATTACTATGTAGTAGAATATATTTATTGGGAAATTCCGCACCGATGATCTCGCCTCAATGACACGGCAAAGTGTGACGTGAGTTGTACCGATTTTGCAATTTCGATTTTGTCTGCTCGTTGTTAGTATGTCTTTCGTGTTGTCATACTGCCATTTTGACTGACAATGTAAACTCTTGGATCCAGCAACTGATATGGCCACGAAACAGGATGAGATCAGGAGTCTGAGGTTTTCGAGTTATCCAGAACACGGTAGTAACTTGTCAAATCGACCGCGATGTATATGTCGCTCCGGCAGCTTGTATGTTCAAATATTCATTCAAAGTCTTCGCAACTACATAATAATGGAATCATCTGTTTCCATATAATCAAAGGGAAAAGGCTCTAGAACAGCCTTGGTGGCTCAGTCGCTACTGCAAGGCTGGATGATGATTGGATCAGGCCACTTCCTACACTAAGCTATGCATCTCTGCCCAATGGAAGTGGTCCTCGAAGCTCATGATGATTACGAGTCGCCGTTCAGGACCAGGCAGTATATACCATTTGGTCACCTATCATCCAATTCAGTTACGTAGGTACATAGAACTACCTCATACACACAAAACCGAATTTTGCCTCGGCAACTTCTAGAACCTCGGGAGTGGATTGGCATGTGTCGAGAGTTGCAGCAGTCCGCTTTGCTTGATTTGTACTGGTCCCATCACTTCTATTGGTTCGCTGCTGTCACTAGATCGCTTCATGATCTAAAACGAGCGTTGTTAACATATATTTGATATTGATATGTATATCTCCTCTTTACACTGTCCCATGTCATTGAAACCCTTTCCCTGTCACTCTGCTTTCATCGACAGAATTACTAAGGGTAATTGCTCCTGTCTACGATGCCTTTTAATACAGCTCTAACAAGACAACTGGGGATATCAAGTAAGCACAACTCCACCGTACCTCTTGGATTCGTGGATCTACATATTGAAACGATCTTATCCAGTTCCTGTGGTACAGGGTGGAATGCAATGGGTGGGATATGCTGAGCTTGTCGCTGCGGTGAGCAACGCTGGCGGTCTCGGAATTGTACGTCTCTCTTCCAGGATAGAAACCTAGTCTCCCTGTAGAACATAGCTTGGGATGGGATGCGAAGGCCGGTAGCAAAGGGAAACTCATATCTGTTTGCCAGTTGACAGCCCTCACTCAACCGACTCCCGAAGACCTTCGAAAGGAGATTCGAAAATGTCGATCCTTGACCAAAAAGCCTTTTGCAGTGAACATCACTCTCCTGCCTGCTATTGTGCCCCCAGATTACAGTGCATATGCCCGAGTGGTTGTGGAAGAAGGAGTCCGCATAGTGGAAACAGCGGGAAACAGCCCGGGACCTGTGATTGAGCAACTCAAGAAGGCCAACACCACCATCTTACATAAGTGTACCACGATCAGACACGCCAAGGCCGCCATCAAGCTCGGCGTGGATTTTCTATCAATTGACGGTTTCGAATGCGCCGGCCATGTTGGAGAACATGATCTCACTAACTTCATCCTCCTGAATCGTGCGAGGCAGGACTTGAAAGTACCATTCATTGCGTCAGGCGGATTCGCCGATGGGTACGGTTTGGCGGCTGCTCTGGCGCTGGGCGCAGAGGGTATCAACATGGGGACTCGGTTCATGTGCACGGTGGAGGCACCAATTCATATTAACATCAAGAACGCCATTGTTAATGCCCAGGAGACCGACACGACTCTTCTGCTGCGGCGCTGGAAGAACACGACCAGACTTTTTGGGAATAAAGTTGCTCTAGAAGCCTCCAAAATCGAGAAGGAAAGCCAGTCGGGGGATTTCAAGGAAGTCGCACCCCTAGTCAGCGGGAAGAAAGGAAGACTAGTGTTCTTGAATGGAGACGTTGATGTTGGTGTATGTGGCAGTCCCCGTCCGACGATCTCCTTCATCCCCAAAGGTGCAAATTTCTAACTGTTAATTTTATAGGTGTGGACTGCGGGCCAAGTTATCGGCCTCATTCACGATATCCCTACTTGCGCCGAGCTTCTTGCGCGAATCGAGGGAGAAGCCGTCGATGCTATCGAAAAGACCCGATCTTTGTATACTGCTCCCGTGTCCAGCAAACTTTGAAGTTTTGTTATGTTTTACACGTTCATTTTTCATGCCCGTGCTGATTGCTCGTTACGCCCATAGACACTGCATATATACAGATAGACACCAATCACCTATATGTAGACTTTTTTTTTCCCAAAAGAAAAAGAAGCCCCTGGAAATAGTGAATTTCCCCGGCCCTCTTTATTAATCAGCAATGTTCTCCCTACTGGATCGGAGTGTTCCTCACTTATATACACCTTATTTAACATCTATCAGACATAAAGACTCCAGCTACATGGAAGAACTCCTCATGATAAACAGACAACAAACATCATGGCAGCGATTTCCTTGTATGTTTTATTTGGGGCCTACGGGATTGGGTTTTACCCACTCTGGTTATTATCAATGTAGTCCTAGACACTGGTACCCATTGATTGGCCTGATTCTGGACTCACCCAGCAGCCTCGTCGGTAGAAGTATATTTTGCACTACTATAATAATGACTTGTGTTAGGGTTTGCCATTCAACTCGTTCAACAGCCTTTCCCCCTTCGGGGGGGGATAATTCTTTACGTCCAGGGGCACGAGGTATGAAGAAAATGCTCCTGTTTTATCATCACTGTTATTATTAATAATAACGAGAGATGTCAGTCAACAAAAGACAGATCCTTGTCAACGTCAGGATTCCCGGGGGTTCGAGATACATATCATACTTTACAACGAAAATGCTAAACGATAGTTGCTCCTCGGCCTTCATAATATAATCTGACAACTTCAATTTCTCTCAGTGTCATTACAAGAGACTAGTTCAGAACCATCAAGAAATCTGGTCGAAACCAGGCCTACCATTTCGCAGATGGGATGCCTCACACGACTTCGCCGTCATATCCAGCGTGCCCAAAGGTGATGGCTAGAGGACGTAGGGTCGAAGATTTTTTACAGCTCCGATGCGGTGATGCCTTCTTTCTTCTTTACAGCCTTTAAAATTTCTTCGATCACATTATCATCTTTAACGATGGTGACGGGTGTGTACTCGTCAGCATTAAGCAGATTCTCGCTCAAAACGACATGAGTTTCCATGACTTCTGCGCAGGCTTTATAATAATATCGCTATGATGTTCAGCTTTAAAAAATTCGTCGATCGTATTAGATGATTTAACCATATGGTGACGGGTGTGTACTCGTCCAGATCCTCACTCAAAACTATATGGCGGGTTTGATATGAAGCAAATCCTGCTTCTCAGGCCTTTCACCTGAGATAGATCATAATAACGAGAAGAATCTCAGTGATAATAACGAGATTCTAATGATAGATTGGATGGCAACGTTGAAGTATAACATGTTTTGCCGTTCAACCGTAAGTTGAAGTTGTCATAGTCTATTGTGATTCTGAATGCTGATGACCCACTATATAGCATTTTTCGTTGTATGATATCTCAAACCCCCGAGAATCGATTTTTAGGCACACCCCGTGACCCCGAAGGGGGAGAGGCTGTAGCACGAGTTGAACGGCAAACCTTAACGCAAGTCAGATACATAACCTATTCATTATGATAGGGTGCGGAATATACTTCTATCCAGTAAGGCTGGCCGTTGACTAGATTAAACGGTCCACGATCTCTGCTATATTGAAGGTCTTGAACGGAGGGGTATTAGATTAGACCACCATATGTTAGAACGTCTGATCATTGATGTGATTACTGGTATTAAAGATTCTCTCATAATCGGTTTTATCAGTTTCCACTTTGCTGAGATCAGATCAGACTCTGATAAAATTGATACTATCTTTGGTTTTGGATTTCAGATTTGCCTATAAAAAGCAGACAACTTCCTGTGTAAATGGAAAAACAAGAGCAATTAATACGATTCATCGTTTCAATATTATGATATTACTCATTTTTAACCAGCCATTTCTGACAAGGGGAGAAACTAAACGAGGAGTACTAGTAGAATAGAACTCGAACCCAGGACGATGTCCGGGGTGAAATGGAGAGGGTGTCAGTGAATGCTGTTGAGTGAAGACGTCGAGAGAAACGATGAATTTAAACCATTGAGCTAAAGCACAAGTCAATGAAGACAGTGAACTCCTGTCATCCCAGTGATTGATCCCACCCTACTTAACCAACCCATGCAGTAATGCCTTTTTCCAGGATGCAATCGAAGAAACTTACTCGATATACAATCAAGATCCATTTATCATAGGGCTCTCTGCTTTGATTAAAGAATGAATAAGAGAGTACACTACTTTATTTATGGTTACAGTTTCCACGTACGCATAGCGTACGGCATGAAGGCAAATACCAAAACGCTTCAGATCTCTAACCAAACCATTAAAAAATGCGTCCCCGAAATCGGGTCTATCACTTTCATAGATCGAATTATGATGATAAGCACTGATTAAACCAACTGTGGAATGAGTACATTTTCAACAACCGTTTGCCCTGGCCGAAATCTTCAGGAACACTCTCTCCCATGAAAAATTGGGTAGATATCGACGTGATGTCAGATATTTCTGCAGTGTATATAAAGCATAAACAGCGCCCAACCGGCAACACGCCGCACAGCGTATATGTACTACTCTTTATCAACATACTACACTCTTTGATTGCATCGCATACATACAAGCCAGCATTGCAGGTGCCTTCACTATCAGTTTCCGCGTATCCCAAAGCTATGGCTATGATAGAGGATGTGGAGTTGAAGATTGTTTATCCCCTCCCTTCACCAATTGGCAGAATCACCTGAGAAGTCTTGGGGGGCAGATCATGATGGCGAGAAGGATTTCTATGATGTTCGAGATTCATATCATAGACTGGATTGAAGTTGTCAAGAGGGCTCCCTAACCACCGGTCGTGGCCACAATAAGGGTTTTCATGATCGAGTTACTGATCTTCAAAGGCTATCCCTTCAAGGATCATCGGGCGTGCGCTCGCAGTACTGTCGCACACCAAACACTGACTCACGCGACTGGTGATATGAGGAATGGCTTCAAGTTTGAGGTTAGAGGCTTAGAGCTTCCGAACATGGAATCTTCAAGTTATTCGATTCGAGGCCAAATCGAGTCGAATCGAATCGAAATTATCCATGGAGGTCGAGGTCAAGCACCGCCAAAGTATCCCGCTGCAATCAGTACTTCGACAAGAGGGCGATGTTCAACAATGGATCGACAATATGCCAGCTAGCTCAGGTCTGTAGATTTAAAATACCGCCAATCCCGCACTCAAGGCCGCATTTGATGCGATAAATTGGAGGCCAGCTACCGTTTAAAACATCTTCGTTGGAGACTATTCATATCTCGAACTCTCGAGTCTAAACTCAAGTCCCGACTAAAAAACTCTCCTGGTGAATACACAGGCAGAGAATATCAAGACGGCTATCGATTCTCTTATATGAGAACGGGGTTTTACCCAACAATGAAGACTTGATCATCTAGAATTAATTGACTGGTCGTCTCATTGGAATGATATAGAATCAGCGGATTTGGTCGGCATGAAGGTATATTCCACACCCTATATAGTTACCTAATTATTGTTATTAATGAGAGATGTCAGCAACACATCACAACCAAAATGCTTAATGACACCGGATCGATCCTCTGCGTTCGTCATGGACTATATAAGTAACGATTCATGACGCACTAGCCCTTGGATATGATTTCGATCATTCTCCAGCATCCAATCCGGTTTTGAGGGAGATGAAAGGTTATATCCGAAATACAAATTGTGAAATACAATGGAACTGCTTTTGTTAAATAATGGATAAGATAGTACACTACTCTCATACGTTTTGCAGATGGGGACACAAGGAGACGGAACTGTATCCAATTGCAATGGGATATCATACGTACAGTGGCGGTTTTTATGATATACGGCAGGAAGGCTCGAAAGCTTCACGCCAGAACCATTATGATAAGAAATGCGCATGCGGTCGAAATCAGGTCTATAATACATAGATCGAATTCAAGCCAGCATCGCAGGTTCCCACCATACGACTTGAAGACTTCACTAGTATCATCTTCCGCTACTGGCTATGATAGAGGACGCGGAGTCAAAGATTTTTTACACTTCACCAAGGAAACAGAAGTCGGAAGCAGATCATGATGACGAGAAGAATCTCAGTGACGATGACTACTTTCGAGATTCGTATCATATATTGGATGTTGTCAAGAGGGCTCCCTAGGTAGCCACCGGTCGTAGCCGCAATAGGTCCTTCCGGGGTTTTCACGATCGAGTTGCTGATCTTCAATGGCGATGATATCCCTTCAAGGATCATTAGGAGTACTGAGTTCGCTCACACACTCAGGCAATCCCTTTGCTGCTCCCCGGGAAAGTTATTATTTGTATCCTCCCACTCAATGTTATTGGCGAGGAGCAAGTAGAGAAAGTGGCCAGGCTCCCCGGGGCAAAGCCAATCCACATCCGAGCAGATAATGTTGACCAAAAGGGTCTCCAGCTTAGCGTGTGCACCTCGGCGTTGCCATTCAGGCTAAACTCCGCGATTAGGCCGGTACTGGTGATTTGAAATTGGACAGTACGTTGACGAGAGGGAGTGATACCTGATCAGGCTGATATATAGGTGCAGGCACTGCCAGGCAGCGATTTCAGGCTTTATGATGGAACCTAGGTACCTAGGTACTATGTACTCTAAAACTCAACACTCATATAAGAAAATCGATGACGATATCGTAACCAGAATTAACAGATTGGGTTTGGCACAATCGAATCTTTTTATTTACACTGCAGAGTTTTCTTGAGTTCGTCAATTAATTAATAACGCATCAAGACTCAGCGAGAGGGTTCGAGATATGAATACTCTACTTTACAACGAAGATGTTTACCCATTAGCAATGCATTGTCAGTCGCATCTACCAAAGGAGGCATGGTATCTCTGTTACAGTAATCTGTGATCGAAAGTTGTCTGGGCATAGATATCAGTCATCCATCCCTTCCTTAACTGCAAGGAAAAAAAATATAGCAATGAAGACTCAAGAGCCTACCTATGATCCAAATGGACGTCATAGGTCGTTTCATATTCATGAGATCCGCGAGGCACCCATTCGTTGGATATGGGCCAAGTGGATGCCGACAGAGCAGGAAGTCGATTTGTTAGATGTTGGCACAGGGACTGGTATGTTAATTATATACCTATGATATATAATTAGAATTAGTGGATTTGGTCAACGGGCAGACATACTGAATAGAGGTATATTGATGCCTTGGTGCATTATTCAGAGGTTAGTTTCACTTGTGTCATTCGTATTTCCAGGCAACCATGTAAATCGATTGTAAAACCATACTGAGATCAGACATAAACCACTAAATAAAAGAAATGCGGTCGAAATCAGGTCTATCATTTCATTTTTCATACGTACATGGTAGATCGAATTTATACATACAAGCCAGCCAGCATTGCATACGACCCAGTGGACCACCACGGTACATACCTGGTCAGTTATAACACAACTAAAAGCCAGCAGATACACCAGACAACTTCACTCTAAACTGATAGCCCAAGTTCTAGGAACCCATGATCGGCTATCATGGAAATAGCTGGGCAACTAGAGCAGGGCTACGTCTACCTCACCCTACAGATGTACCCAAGAGCGACTCATGGCTATATAGAAAGAATGCAGAGTCGAAGTTCCTTCACAGAGAAGTCGTTGGGAGTACCTAGGTGTAGATCACGACGCATGGATCCCGATGATATTGGGATTGTTCTTATATCCTTATGACTAACGTTCTGTCATTCGAAAAATCACCTGCTAAAAGCCACTGATCAGTCAGCAACTCGGAAAAATTTGTTCACAGAATCACGGCAAATGGGGTGTATCGTTTATATGTATGACAAGGTTCAAAACTGTAGATCGCCCTTCATTTTCTTCTTTATGAGCTTAAGATCTAAAAGCAATTTGCTTGCCTTTGCCCTAGAAATTTTCTCCTGTTTGAACCGAGCTTCAAATTTGAAATGCTGTAATCAAATATCTCTAAATTGTCACAAATCCTAAGGTGTATACATAGTAGCGATTTCGTGACCACTGTCACCTTGACCATGTCATCCTATGATAAACGATAACTCCGTTATACATCGCAATCAAAACCAACGAGGCTATTTCTTTCAATATCCTATCAATCGCTTAAATTTCCCCGAAATATCTGCCTCGAAAAAGTATCTAGCACGAGCAGCGAATGATGCTGTACACACTTGATTTCTTAAGTATCAGATCCATCAGAAGGAGACAAAGGGTGAGGATACAATATCCTCAGAGGTTCGAAAGAGCAATAGTAGAGTCGCAAAAGGCCGCTGCTCTACAGAGAACGCTTGACAAATGGATTATGTAATGATATCACGTTATAACGATCTTGCACGGATTCCATCATTATAACGAGAGTTGACTGCACCTGTTTTCAGGGTAAACCTTACTTCGTACTCAGCCAAATTGTATGTATTAGAAAAAGAGGATAGAATACCTGGTGGTAGTATATGACTATACCCAACATCTACGCCACAGCATCCATTATTTCACTGTAAATAGCGCCGAACTCTTCGTTGACGACCTTTTCGGCATCCATTATTTCACTGTAAATAGCGCCGAGCTCTTCGTTGACGACCTTTTCGGCCTCATTGATCAAATCGTCCACCTTACGATAGGGGTTAAGAGCCTTGTAGCCACCCTTGGAAATAATATCAGTGACGTTGGAATTACCACCTCCATTCCAAGCCAGAACCTAAGGGAATTGGTTAGCGTACGATGACAGTTTTCTGCAACAGCAAAAAAGACGATGGAAACTCACGTTCTCAGTGTCCGACGGGACATCGGTGAGAGCTCCTTGGGTTGCAATGGAGATCAAATCCGCCTTCATCCTCTCGGGGGTGATATCGGCCACGGCATAGTCAGAGCCTTTCGAGGGCTGCAGGGATAGGAAATAGGCCAGAAGACCGGCAACGTGGGGAGAGGCCATCGAGGTACCAGAGATGGTGTTAGCTGCATAGTTGCTGCCGATCCAGGCGGAAAGAATGTTGAGACCGGGAGCAAAAATGTCATTGCACTTTCCGAAGTTGGAGAAGTACGCGCGTTCATCTGCGAGCGTTGAGGCCCCTACCGTAATCGCCATCTCGCAAGCCGCAGGAGAATAGTTGCAGGAGTCAGAATTGTCGTTGCCAGCGGCAACGGCGAAGTGAATACCACCAGATTTCACCGCTGCGTTGATAGCACGGTCGAGTGTGACGGATTTGCCACCACCGAGACTCATATTGGCGGCACTGCCCTTGAAGCCCTTGGCCTTACCCTTCTTGGCAGCCTTGACCTTCTCGAGGTGCTGTTCAACGGCCCACTCAACGCCCTTGACGACGTCGGACATGGTGCCTGAACCATTGGACTTGAGGACCTTGACGGCATAGACGGTTGCTTTCTTCGCGACACCGTACTTCTTCCCAGCGATGGTGCCGGAGCAGTGGGTTCCATGTCCATTGCCATCCAGATCATCATCCCCAATCGGGATGGTCTTCCCCCACTTGGCCCGGCCTTCGAAATCGACATGTTTAGTATGTGTGCCGGTGTCGATCACGTAGACATCGACCCCTTCACCACCGTCAGTTGCATAGAGGTACTTGTTGAAGGTTCCAAAGCTGAGACTATCCCGATGAGAGATACGGGCCAGACCCCAGGGAGCGTTCTTCTCAACAGTTGGGTCATCCATTGTGTGGACCTCCGAGTCCTTCTCGATATACTCAACCTAGGCAGCAGGGATCAGATCCGAACTCAACCCTGTACTGATCAGAGCACTCACATCAGGGTGTTTGCGGATCTCTTCGATGACGTCCTCACTAAAGTGACCCGAATAGCCTGCCAATGATTCGGCAATGTTGAAAGTGTGCTTCAGCCCCGTAAACATCTCACTGCCGAAGGAGCTAGATGAACGCTTCCGCAACTCCGTCCGCTGTGTCTGCAGATGGAAGTCCTGCACCCAGGTGTGGTGGGCGGCTGCAGAGGCTGAGTCGACATGTTTCTTGAAGACGACGATATAGGAGTCAGAAATCTCCTTTGCGTTCGATGTCGAGAGGATTGGTGCAGCTCCGTTGTGGATTGTATCCACGACCACGGGAGATGCCGCGGCCAACAAGGACAGCAGCGAAAGGCTGAAGAGGCCTTTCATAATGGCCTTACCAGATAGGAAGAAATAAGAAAGGGTCAGAGAGTTATAAAGAGAGAATAGATTAGTGGGATGGGAGAGTAGAAATCAGAAGAAGTAGGAGATGGATAGATGAAAGAGAGAGAGAGGAAGAGGGAGAGGGAGAGGGAGATAACAACAGAGAGATAACTAGATAACAAGAGAGAAGAGAGAAAAGAGATAGGTTAGAGGTTCAAGGAGGGTGGTTTGAGAGTTTGAGATGATAACAAAGCGGAGCTTGGAAGGTTCAAGGCAAGCCTCGGAATTGGTTGGGACTGGTCACGGACTCACGGACTCACAGATGATGCAACTCTGATCTAGTAGGTATTACATGGTCAGTTGTCATGGTTTACATTACACTAATGATAAGATAGACCAGTCAGGTACCTCAGAATCTCAGATGACCCGTAGTTAGTGGTAACTGAGGCAACCAGTCAGGGACTATCATACCACTAGTATGATAAGAGAGGTACGTAGTTTTTATTTTTAAACTGCTGGGCGTGCTTGGGCCCGTTTAATAAAAATATGTAAGATATATACGGGAATGCAAGGGCATTTGTTCATGGCCCTACATATATGTAGCTATTAATTATAAATCTAATGTCGACTACATATTAATGGGAGTTCTTAGTCCACTGCTTTTTTTTAGAATTCCTTACTGTGAGGAAGATAGGACGAACAATTTTAAGATGATGAAAGACGTAAATGCTTCGCCTCTTCCCCCCTGCACTACTAGTAACTGACCTGCTGATGGTTTTAGCTCGTTTGTACGACACTGGCGAACGAGTATAATCTAATCAAGGAAGCCAAATTCCAGCCCGTCGTCAACGTTGACGATCTCCTATACCTCATTTCAAATACATGGTTCCTACTGCACGCTCGAGGCAACAACATAGCACCTTAAGAAAGATGATGACCACAACTGCAGCACGCCCAGAGACTGGAATCAACAGGATATATTCAAAGCAATGATCAATGATTGCCTGAAATACAGGGATCTCGAGCTTTATATGATCAAAAATCCGCTGGCACATCCTGCCACAGAAGCGAACGCCCAAGTTTATATATGATGGTTTTGGCAATCGTGTCGTGGGAGAATTTCAAGACTTTTGGTGGCAAACTGAAGGGAGTTCAAGTTTTGAACAAGTGATGGGTTCCCACGCATATAACGTTACGTGAGTCCAAAGTGGTTGACAAGTTATGAAGGTCATGGATTTTTTAAAGGGCCTTCATTCGGACCCCAAGGGCGACGGCATTCTCTTGAAAAACTTACCATTGCCTTTCCCTTGCGAGCGCAGTCTCACAGATCCTAGCCCCACGGCAGCCGTGGCAGAGGAAGTCAAAGTTGAGTATGATGCTATGGTACTCAACTCGCAATTCGGGATTTTGATTCGGCACTGGGTTATATTTTCTCAGTGTCGACTCAGTCTGCAGCCGGAAACGACATACCTGCCACTACAATATTGGCAATATACTGCAAATTTACGGCATTGATGGTGTTGGATGGAGAGATGAAGGCTATCCATGCATGGCTTGCGTGGTTGTTGGCAATGTTAATGTTAATAGTCATGGCAAATGCTAAACGGACGGGCCAGTCTACCGCTGAGCAGTTCCAACGCCCTCGTATGTACATGAAACGCCTCCTACACGCAAACGACAATCCCAACTGTCGAGCCGCGGTTCATCTGCCGGTTGCTTGTTTGATATTGTTGTTTTCTTATTGAAACCTCCCCTTCAACTAGGAAGCTTCCCGGAGCTTTTCACTCACAAAATTCCTCATCAAATTTCATGCCACTCGTATGAAAATCTTGTTGGATTCGGGATTAATGGAGGATTCTTTTATTTTGAGTTGATCCGTCGGCCGACTGTTCGGTAGGATAGGGACGGTTGCCCTTTTTGCCAGCGGACACAAACGCAGAAGGAACTGCGAGAGGCTAGGGAGCAAAGAAAGAAAAAGTGAAAGAAGGATTCTCATAGCTGAGTATGGCTCATAACTGAGTATGGCGTCGCGGCTACTTTGATAGAATCTGAAGCTGATAATACTACAGATTCATGTGGATCGACAGACCAAGTGAATCGCCATTTACCCCGACTAACCCCAGCTCCCTCGTGCCATTCTCAGAAGGTCTCGCTTCAATCACCGGCGATATGACAGGATATTAAACACCTGGAGGAATTGACGGTGATGCGCTAGTCTGGTTGCTGGACAATTCTTTGAAGAGGCAGTTCTATTATGGAAATAGCGAAGGAAATAGATTAGGAGCATAATCACTGGTGCTTATATCCGGGCAAATGAACTTTATTGTCACCATCACCGGGGGCCTTTGTCCTCACGTTGTATTGATTATTGCTTTGGTTCGTTTTCTAGGCTTCGGCCCAGGAACAGGCTTCTTGCGTTTCTTAGAGTCCTTATTCTAGTGGATACTGAATATGAAAATATCTTCAACATACTAAACCTCCTCTCCATCCAGCTGTATCGGTTTCGGTTGCGGCTTTTCTTTCCTCTCCATTGTTGTGTCAAGATATGTGGAATGCGTTTGTGGAATTTTCCATAAGCTTGACTTATGATCGAAGGTATTGCTTGAGGGTTTGGTTTTATCATTTTGTCTGGCCGTCTGTCTGCGGGTGAAACACTGTGGAAAGCCTTGACAATGAGTGCATAGCGTTGACAAGAAGTTGGTCATGAAGACTGTCCCTCTGTCGGATACGATTGATTTTGGGTTACTGGAACTAGATGTGATGTGTTTCATGAAGAGGTCAGCCAAATCTGTCGACCACTGTTGAACATTGTATCGAATGAAATCTATCGTGATGTGCACTTGGCAATCGACTGAGGCGAGAAGGACGGTTTACCGAGCGGAGAGCCTCTTTGATTTCGTCCTCTGACAAATCTCGCACTTTTCAAATAGTCCGCATCATTCCATTCCGGTAGTAATTCACCCTTTATCGTTCTCTACCATCGAATGCAAAGCCTCATCTGCTGCTGTTTCTTTTGCTTTTATTCTCGGATGATGATAAGATGCTGTACGTATTTTCCTTGATAGGTCTGTTGGGGATGGGACTGTTTTGCGGCTTACCTTGCAAGTGACTGCAAAAGGTTGCCATTCATTATAGTAACTTCCAGCTCCATCGATCCTCACCCTTGTGTTGATGAGCTCAAGCCTCATCTGGTGTCGGTATGAGACAAAGATTCTGGAAATCATATGAACTATCCGTGATATCCTTGGTCACTACAACGCTTAATAAGGAGACATAATGTAAAGTTCAACTCTTTGCTTGATTCAGAGATAGAACTCATATCATACATCATCCCATTATTGTAGAGATCAGAGAAGAACTCTTTCAAACATATCTAATTTGTCGTCGCAGATGTATCAAGATTTCTCGGTTAATTTAATCAAGTTCACATTCAAGGCAGGCCCCAGAGAAAAAACAAACTGAACGCCTCCGCCAGCTGAAGAGCTCATTCCATGGCATCGGTCTATACCGAAGACCATGATATTCAGACACGTGTAATCGCTGCTGTAATGTGACAAATGAGATAAGGCATCATGCCCCGTAGTGAACAAACTGCGCCCAGTTC
>NPHW01005568.1:0-10185 GCA_002240705.1 Elaphomyces granulatus | reverse complement strand
GAAATCGTAGGTAATTTTCAAAAATTTTCACAGATTTAGATTCAGCTTATTAAAGCGAAGAGAATCTCGGAGCCCAATTTTCAATAACAGTGTTGTGTGGTTGGTAATCATTAATTAAAAAATGCCAAAATCGAGACATAATCTTGCTGCTCAGATGTTACCTCCACCTTAGCCCTTGTCACGCGGTGGTATGTGAGGTAACGGAGTAGAATAACTCTTTTGCCTGTATCGTTAGGTTCCTCACAAATACACATAGCTCCATTGTTCCCTCTATCTACATCGGAATTTGACCTGTTTATGTAAAATTTAATAATTAATAATAATACTAATAATAATAATAATAATTCAGCGCTGTCAATAGAGCTGGGCTGTAGCCTTTAGGTTTCATTGATCGTGGTTCTTTTGACTTACCTAATTCGGTGCTGAGTGGCTGAGTTCCAAAAAATGTACAACTGAGTTGTAACTACTTTTTGACCCACCGTTTTATAATAATAATAAGTCAAATGAAATTTCTCCTCTTGGATTAATCTTTCCACTACATACACATGAGACTTTTCTCAATTAAAACATAAAGAAACAAGAAAGACAAGGTGGAAGGGAAAAAAAGAAGCAACTGCTGATGTTATTGTTTTTACGAGGTTTAGCAACGACAGCAGCATTGTCTGCTCGTGAATTGGCAGCGTCTCAGAGATTGGCTGGTGTACGAAAGGGAGGGCAGATAAGTTTCTTTGTTCTTGTGTGCTAACTGCTGAGAAAGGGCATGAAAGATCTGTACCGCCTAGGCCTAGGCCCGTCACTTCAAAGATGTTTCGCCAAAGCATCATCTCCTCCATCCACATCGCCTTCCTCCGACGCCGCCTATCCTCCGCTAGCAGACTTGTCTAGAAAATTTCAGGCCCACCGGCATGAGCTGGAGCCATCTCCCGATGGCGAGCCGGCCCCTTATTACAGTCCCTACAAACCGAAGCGGCAATGGCCGCCGGATATGTCAAAGTTGTCACCGAAACACCAATTTCGCCTCGAGCGCAAATATCGTCGGCGGGCGGCTCTCAAATATGCGCGACCGAGGTGGGTAAAGATGACGAAAATAGTACAATGGGGTGCCATCACATGTGAGTATCGACTGGAGAATGGAAACCTCTCCTGAAAAGTGGGGGGGGGCAGGCTCTCGTATTGATTTATCAGGACTATGTTAACGAAGCCGTAATCGGTCCTGCGCAGTTGTTATATTATATGGGGTCTTCAGCCTAGAATGGGATCCGAATGGCACAACATTTGAAGAGGTGAGAAAAGGAAAAAGCCCCATCTGTTCTTGCTGGATTCTAACGAGCCTTTTTTTTTTCCATTTTTCAAGATCCGGAAGGAATTCCGCTCCATGGTCAATCGGATATTTTCACCTGCACCGCAACCTGGGAGACGAGCCGATAATCAGACTCGAAACTAGTCACCCACAAACATGTCACAAATGAGAGACGCGGCTTTGCGATCTGTGGTACTTTCCGTGGTCTGCTGGGAGTTGAAACAAAAAGCAGGAGCAACAGCCGCCTTATTTAAATATTCTCATAGGCATGTCATTGCCGCTATGTTACCATTGTTGCTCGGTTTCAAGATATAATCTCCAAGAGAGGGAAAAAAAAAAATGTGTTTGTTAGGAGGACCCTCGTCGGCTGGAAATACGCTGCTTGGACAGCTTCACCTTATTCCTTCTCCAGGACGAGTCAGTATATCGCGAAACTCGGATATAATTGTGACCGTGTTATCATTGTGTACATTGGGTTTTGTGTTATATATTGCATTGGCTGCGTTTCTTATGCATAATGACCATTTAACTATGTTCTACTGATATTCAATGTCTGGACGGACGTTCGCGAGTATGGGGGCACTAAGGATTTAATAATGACACCTACGTCTTGAGGTGATTAGGGTTCCAAGACATATATTGATGCTCCCGATAAGCCGTCCGTGTGACATCTCAAGGTCGTAACTATGCTCATCGCTGATTGCCATTAAAACTAGCGAGAATCTTCGAGACTCCGGGAACTCCAAAATTGCCACAAATTTAGAATCATCACTCGTTACTCCATTCATCGTATCCCTCTCGTCGCTGTTCGCATCATGGGCATGCAAGCAAGAAAGAACAAAATTTCGTATATCCGGAAAACTTTCAGACTAGAAACAGCCGTCCGTAACGCCATAAACAAGATGAATGCAAAGGAAAAGGACTGAAAAAATGCATCTAAAAATCGAATGGAATAAAAGAGACTCGTTAACTTTTTTTGTTGGATCGAATATCTCAAATCCATCCACCGAGATTGTCATCTTGATTCTTGCTTTTATCACCGGTTTCAAAGTCGACAGTAAGAGCCAGCTTGGGTGGATCACCAATGTTACTTTTCTTGGGACTGCCGCCGAGTGCTTTGATCGGGGATTTGGTTGGAGATCCTGGTTCACCTCTAGGTGGCCCTTCTCGAACATATGTGTACGCCCATCCATCCTCCCTGGCGGCGGCAACCCATGTTTTGAGACAATCATGTACCGCTGAGTAGAACTTTTCCTTGCAAGTTCGAAGGCTGCTACCCATTACCTTTTCGAAGCCGGAAGCCCTGAGTTCCATCCGCAGTTTGTTACGCTCTTCACTGGTCGGTAACGATGCCATTAGTCCATTCAGAAGATCGAGATGCGTGGCGAGATAGTTGGTAGCATCCCACTCAACACCACCAACGTAAGGAGCGGCAGGAACCGGTGGCCGCGGAGACGGGAAATGTCGCTGCAAAAAGGACGGACTTCCCTCGAGTTCCAAAGTTGGATCATTGGGATGAGCAACGGGGATGACATTCAAGTGGTGTAGGAATATCCAGAACACCTCCTTTGTCACGTTGGTGACCTCTTTACACCAAACACGATAGGGACGGGATTGATATATATTGGCGATAAACTCGAGCGGCTGGTTCTCCCCAGATGGAGAGGGGTCACGAAGATAGGAGAGAAGAGTTGATGCGCGGATCGGGATCTGGTCAGCAGGCGCTGTGGAAAGGTGTGTGAATAGCAGGCTGATGATGATGCTACGGGTTGTAAATTCGCTGGGGCCCTTCTTCTCCTCATCGAAAAGCATCTTCAGCAAGGCGGGGAACAGTTGCGCTTCGATTTTGGTGAGCTGTTTCAAAGCCAGTGATGTGGTGCAAAGAGCCTTGAGACAAAGTAAGGTCTCATGGAGGAGAGCATCTTCGTGTTCTTCTCTACACAGGAACTCAGTAATGAACAGGGGTTTGATTTGCAGAGCCCGAACACACCTCCATTCCACCTTCATAATCCTATACAGAAGCTGCACGACTTCGTCCATCCCGCCGGTGGAGATGAATGTGTCCACCCATCCCACCGTCTCATTTCTCAAAAGAAGGCGAAGCTTATGCAGCTTCCCCACCTCTACAATCTCCGGTTTTTGAACCTCTCGCAGGTAATGGATAAAATCGGCTGGTTCGGCTATTGTGTCCGGGCACGCTGTGGTAGAAAGAGATGTCATCGAGCTCGATGGCGTCAATTGCTTCGAGGAACCTGGACTTACGAAGTCTACTGACTTGGGACGCTTGTGAGAGCTGCCACTTTCGGATTTATTATGCTTCTTGGGAGGTGATACATCTCCTCTTGACCAGGTGAATGCTCGATTTTTAGACGAACGAAGGCTTCTGTTCTCTTGGGTCGACCTACCGTCGGCCTCGACTGGAGTTGTTGGTAATTCTTTGCTGCGTCGGTGACGTCCTGACGAGCCCACAGCGGTGGTATTCGATGAGTTCGAGCATGACGAGCCTTCTGCCCGATCTTTTTTAATAAAGTCGGCCTTGATGTTGGTATCGAGAGACCTCATCTTATCCCGCATGTTTTGGGGGATGTTTCTTGCATCCTGCGAGCAGGGTCAGTTTCTTGAGGTCAGGAAGGAAGGCGAAAGAAGAAACACCGAATCAGAGTGCTGACCAGAAGCTTCTCAAATTCGCTTTCGATCTGGATCGGATCAAAGCTCCTTTGATATCCGATTCCACCCTTAGTCTTCGAGCTGGAATGATTGGTCGTTTCACGTGAACGACTCGGTGGCGGACCGGTGTCGCGTCTACTATCACAATCGGAGCGATTTTCGGACGATCGGCTGTGCCGGGAGGAATTTGTAGCCGACATGGACGTGGCTGGTGTCAGGTCGAGGTTGCGTTGCTTACCCGATGGGATGCGATGCACATGTCCCAATATTTCTCTCATCTTCCAGGTACCGGACGTAATATAATCCGACTTTGGCCGTGACTTGTGGTCTGGCCGTCTCGCAAGGGTGGGCTGATGATAATCGTCAAAATTTCTTTGCTTGGAGGGTGAATATCGCTGGGGAGTATATAGCGACACCTCTTCATCGAATGTCCTACCGCTATCGGGGATGCATATCCGGCCCGACTGATCCTGGGGCGGCTGGTTTGCAAATTGGCCCCAAATCGGTGATGCAGACACCTCGGTCGGGGTCCGATTTTCTTTCTCTCGAGTTTCGTTCGTGGCCTCGTCTTTACGTCCACGTTGGGATCTCTTTAACAGGGCCGAGAGGCTGGTTGACGACTTTGTTTTCTTCGCCCTTTTGTCCTGGGGTTCGTACTGCCGCGTGTCGTTGGATTTGGAAACTTTTTTCTCCTTGTCTTTCATTAACGTTTTCAGGGATACTGAACTCTTGACTTTCTTCTGCATGCTCGTTTTGTCATCTTGACTAGTACTCGGTTTGTGTGGCAGGGGACCGCCAGCAACAACATCTCGATTGTGTGTTCGCTCTCCTAGAGGACATTGGACACCCCCCGCGTGGGGATGGTCGACCGGCAGGATATGGGCGGCCGCGAAGGGGCTGTTGCCCTCCTTCCGACGAACAAGCAAAGCATCCCCTGCCGAAGGGCTCCGTCTATGACCCTTGGCCGAGAGGATGGACCGAAGTACTGAGGTTTTGGACGGGATGCGAATTGCATCGTCGAAGATGTCGGGAACCTGAGCAGTGCGGGCCATCGTCGTCGCCACCACCCGTCTCTCTCTGCCATTGTCCAAACTGTGAGAGAATGACCACCACCATAGGCTGGCGGAAGAAACAAGACCTACCTGAAGTTGTCACACGTCAATCCAGCCCCGAGGCGTCCTAAAGACAATGGACGATACCTGCAGCGAAGGATGAGACTCAAGCAGGCCGTCTAGGAACGAGAACAGCAGGGCCAGTTTGAAGTTGGTGGAAGAAAAAAAAAATCGACTAACAGGACCAATTTTTTTTTTTTGGTTTTGTGGTTTTTCGTTTCCTTTTTCTGTTTCAATGTCTTTTGTAGGCCAGCTGTCGAGCTTGATTCGTGGCTGTCAACAGGGAGTGGCGAGAGGTTGCTGGGGGCAACGGGTGTATGTATCATATGTAAATATAGACTAGTTCGTTGCTGTGAATAGGTACCTACATACTACTGGGCACCTTATCGATAGCAAACCCGGACTACATAGTTACGGAAAATAATGTACATCCTTTGTACTTTATATGTTCTCGACTTTATGTATGTATCATCAGAGTAATAACCTTGGAATGTATGACAGTCTCATACTTGTACATACATACATCCCTGGGTACAGGCTGGGTTACGGAGTACAAGTCACAGCAATAGAGGGGCTAGTTATATAAAAATGCTGAGCCAATCCCAGTGAAGCGGTGTGAGAGGATATCGATTTCGAGACTAGCCTCCAACGTTATACCCCTTTCAACATAGCTACCTTATTAGTGTTTGTCATATCATACTTCAGGCTAGTGATACACCGGCCCCCCCTTGGTACTGTACTTACCTATGTAGACAGTAGAACTTCGCCGAGGACTACCTAATAATGTAGTACAAAGTGGTAGTTAGAGGGGTCATACTTCAACTTGGATGTTCTGCAGGCCCGTTTAATTATTACAAGGGTATCATATTTAATATTATTATGATAGTTTTATACTCTACTCCTTCATCAATCTTACACATTATTGCTCCTTCATCCTATAATTAACTACTACATACCTATTTTATTTATATAACCTCATTCGTCTATAGTTAAGTCAAGATCAACTCATTCCTATCCGGAAATGTCGGTGTGGTCTCTGTTTTAACTAATTGAGAGTGCACGTTTCAATGAGGCGTATCTTAGGTAAGACTGTCATCTCAGACTAGTTATTGCCACCAAGGAAAGATCATCATGGTTTGAAGTTTCAATTGATCATGACGAGGATGACCTCGTTCTGGAAAGCAAACTTATTACCAAGTATTACTATTACTTTGTCTTCCTCGACATGCAGGCATCCAGCCCCGCACATGCTATGTATGACATTCTGATGGTAAGAGTCTACCTATCATACATATATACATATATATTTACATAATAATATTCTGGCTGGATGTTCCTCTGATGATACATAGAGATGGTCTAGATCCACCAACGAATAAACCGACTGAGTCCATCATTCTAATAATAATAATAATAATAACTACTCTCATTCTGACTTGACTTGACTCGTGACTCCGTTGAGCGGAGTTGAACTGCGAATTTACCCGAAACCGGGCACTCTCGGACAAGGGTTTCGTACATAGCGCCTTGTCACACTCAAGGTACCTACCTACCTACTTAATAATTAATGCACATATATAATAACTAGACGAATAGCTCGCTCCCATCTCCCAGTCACTCATCTGGCTAATTCCTAATATGCTGTACACGATCTAAAGTTCGTTGTCGTCGTCGTCGTTCTCGGGCCCTTTTTGCGGCGCTGGTGGTTCTACTTCTTGGTTCATCCTCTACAGTACTTTGCAGTAACATTGATTTGACGCGGCCGGTCGGTCATGAATAATCCTTCCAGAACAGATGACACTCTCTGTCATCCGGGGTGGAATCAAAACCCACCGCCTTTGAATGCAGATGCGACCACGAGGCAAGATTTGAACGGGATTGCCAACTCCCGGGAGCAGAGGGATCATGCCCTGCAACCAGACACCGTCGGCAACATCTCGTTGCGAGCTGAAGAGACCGAGATCGGGAGCAACGCATTGAACAGTCCGATGTTGTTGTCCACCCTGGAGGCCGAACCACCGGGGAAACGGAGCAGGTTCCAGGTATTATCGGGTTGTATCCTTCGGGAATTGATCAAATTCTCACACTTTGTTGGACCGGGATTCCTCATCGCAGTGGCATACATTGATCCCGGCAATTATGCCACCGACGTGGCGGCAGGAGCCCAAAGCAAATACGCTATGCTGTTCGTGGTCATGTTATCGAATATCTTCGCCGTCTTCCTGCAGTCCTTGTGCATCAAGCTCGGGAGCGTGACCGGCTTGAACCTGGCCGAGAACTGTCGAATTCATTTGCCCAGGTGGATGGTGATCATCCTCTACATCTTGTCGGAAGCAGCTATCATCGCGACGGATATCGCAGAGGTATAGTTGGCCGGTTGTCTAAAGAACAGGCGAGGCGCATTGACAGTGTTGACAATCGACAGGTGATCGGGTCTGCGATTGCGCTCAATCTTCTGTTTAAAATACCGCTCGTGGCGGGCTGCGCGATCACGCTGGTTGACGTCTTGTTTCTCCTCATCTTCTACCGGCCGAATGGATCGATGTTCGGTCTCCGCGCATTCGAGATGTTCGTCACGGCCCTAGTTCTCGGGGTCGTGGTGTGCTTCTGCATCCAGCTGTCACTGATCAAATCCCAATCCGTGGGAGAGGTCCTGCGGGGGTATCTACCATCCGCCAGTGTTGTCCGGAACGGTGGGTAAGTCAAACAGGAAATCCCCACTCTTTTTATTGTCGCGGCAAAGAATCAATAGTGACAGTCGACAGCAGCATTTATCAAAGCTGTGGCATCCTCGGTGCTACGATCATGCCTCATTCTCTTTTCCTGGGCAGTGGCATCGTCCAACCGCGGCTCAAGCACTTCGACGTCCTCCAGGGCTACGTCGATTCGGCCACAGCGTTCCAGGATGACGGAAAAGACCCCGATTACCGACCGTCCATTTATGCGATTCGTAACTGCCTCAAGTATTCGATCATTGAGCTGACTCTGGCCCTGTTTACCTTCGCTGTGTTCGTGAACAGTGCCATCCTCATCGTTGCCGGGGCCGCCCTCTTCGGGACGGATGGAGCCGACAATGCCGATCTATTTGGCGTTCACAAGCTATTGTCCCAATCCATCTCCCCGGCGGCGGGGACGATCTTTGCCCTGGCGCTTCTCCTCTCGGGCCTTTCTGCCGGGATCATATGCACGATTGCCGGACAGATGGTCAGTGAGGGCATGATCCGGTGGACGCTCAAGCCGTGGCTGCGACGGTTTATTACCCGTGCTATTAGCATCATCCCGAGTATCATCATCGCCGGGGCGGTTGGCGAAACCGGGCTGAACGCAGCCTTGACGGCATCTCAGGTGGTGCTGAGTGTCATTCTTCCATTTGCCACAGCGCCTCTGATCTACTTCACCTGTCGTAACCGATACATGACCGTTCAGACCGTCATCCGTGATGGGGACGGTGATGGGGACGGTGATGGGGAAGGAGACGCCACGGCGACCATCGATGTCGTGAAGATGCGAAACAGCTGGCCGGTGACTGTGTTGGCGCTGATGATCTGGCTGGCCATCACCACCCTCAATGTGGCTCTGCTGGTGTTTTTGGGTCTCGGTCAGACTTGATGGATGGGAGAGTGGTCCTGACAGAAGAAAAAGAGATAAAACCAACCCGAAAAATATATACATATAAAATGGATCCGGGATATGGATGGATGGATCAACGGATAGCCGGGAGTGTGTTTCGTGCACAGAAACATACACATATATAGCAGTTATATCGGGAGGGATTATAAGAAATGATCCGATGAATAATGGGAATAGAAAATTCAATTGCTAATGATAAATATGCAATAATACCTAAAACCAATCTCCTGTGCTCCGTACATATGTGGGTTGGAAAAAAAAAAAAAAAATCGAGGCTTGGTCGTGACGTAGAGAAAAGAGGAGGAAGAGAGAGATCTTGAAGTCAACCCAAATCTTGGCCCCGAAATTTTATTCATGAAAGGCCATGGACGGAACATTCGCATCGCAGGGAGAGAGAAGAGAGGGAAAAAAGAAAAAGAAAAAGGAAAAAAAAAAGAATCCCTCCCCGAGTCCCTCTAGCCCATTCCCCCAGCGACCTCCTTGATCTTCCCTTTCTCAGGAGGCTCATCGATGAAGGTTGGCGGTACGACCTCGTCCTGCATGAAGCTCGGGACGGCATCCTCGCCGGCGAGCGAGCTCTCGAACAGGGTGTCCTCGCCCAGGGCGTCCAGTTCGGCGTCGAGCTCGGCCTCGTCGACGTCCTCGGGGATATCGTAGGCGCGAGAGATGCTCTCCTGGATCTCGTTGCCCATCTCCATGAGATCGACCATCTCGTCCTGCAGATGCTCGATCTGGTCGATGTCGACCTTGCCGTACTGCTTCTTCAGCGTCTTGGTGGTGGTCTTCATCGCGTCCACGGTCGTCATCACGTTCTTGAGGTTGTCCTGCATCATGCCGGCCTGCTCCATGTTCCAGGACTGCTGCGACAGCTGCTCCCGTTGCGCCTCGTACTGTTTCCGTCGCTGGAGCACCTTCAGCGCCTTCTGTCGGAGCGCACTCTTGCCGGGCCCGTCGCGCATCTTGCTCAGTCGCGATTGGTACCCCGAGAGTTCGGCGTTGAGAGCGGCCAGTTTGACATCAACGTTGGCCACGCGATTGTCGACCTGCGTTGTCATCGTGAGTCAGTGTGGTTGTAGACTTATCATCATCGGTACCTAGTTAAGGTAATTACCTACATTTGAAATCGCGCCGTCCAGTGTTGGCTTTGGTGCCGGATTCTTATTCGCCCCAAAAAGTCGGTTCATTCTTAACTGTTTTTTGGGGAGCACTTGTTGAAGCTCTGGTGGAAATCGTGGTGGAAGAAGTTATGAGTTATGTATATGAACAGTGATCAAAATCAAATGGAAATTTGAATTTGGGTTTCAACCAATCCTTCAAACGGAAGTATACATAGGTATCTTCGAAGTATTTGGAAGTATCATGAAGGGAGGTGTAATACATATGGTAACTTGTTGTATTCTGCTGTGTTCTGATACATAGTTCTTGTTTAGAAAGTCTGGAGGTTTGTATTGTAAGTAGGGCTGTAAAACGAATACG
>NPHW01005550.1:0-10563 GCA_002240705.1 Elaphomyces granulatus | reverse complement strand
TTCTGTTGAGTGGCCAACAGTAACTTATACAGTCATACTTGTTTGCTACATACAATATTGGTTCTTGCAATGGTTGGAAAACACGGCGAAATTCCTTTTTCGGCTTCATGGCATTCCTGCATACATGTATCTTTCGGATTGATTCCCGACAAGGAATACGCGCTGTAACAACCAAAAGCCAACTCACGGTAATAATACGGCTTAAGGACATGATACAAACTCCTCAAGTTAATGAAATGTACATTGATCATAGTTCATTTCTATCCCTACGGGTCTAAGAAAGTCAATGGTCAACCGGTCGTCTCACCTCGAATGCGCTTGCCCAGCCCAGGAAGCCCCAGCTCACATCCAGGGATGCTGATGAATCAAATTCCTTGCCAACTCAAATCAAAAACAAAGAAAGTAGAAAAAATGAGCTAAGTAAATACAAGCTTGTGACAAACTGCTATTCTAGCAAGACGTAAGGCTAAAAATGTGGGGGAAAAATATAAACAAGAAAGATATGCAAATGCAACGCCGAAATATCCTCTATAACTATAACAGGCGCAAAAAGCAGAACATGGGTACGCCATTATATAATATATAATTAGGCTATCAAGCTATGCAGCAGGGCCGCTGTCAATATTAGTGGTGCCTGGGGTTTCAGCTGCAGGCGTGTACTGGACCTCGGGAACAGCAACATTAACCTCAGGAACGGCCTTAACCTCGGGAACAGTCTTAATCTCAGGAATAGCCTTGGCCCCAGGGACAGCCTCAGGGACAGCCTTAACCTCAGGAGCAGCCTTAACTTCAGGAATGGTCTGAATTCCATGAGTCCCATTAACCTCCACGGTGCCATTCACTTTATGAATATGAGCGCACTTGCACCTGACGACCGGGATGCTCTTAACGGCTGGGGCGCTCGGCGCCTCCGCAGGTGCTACCTCAGTGACGGGACCGGCAGCGATGACTTCTTTGGTTGCCTCATCTGAGTACTTCTTGAAGTTCTCATTGAAAAGCTTGGCCAGCTTGACCACCTCATCGAGGAAGGGCACCGACGCTGTCCAGCTCTTCTTGGGGTTCAGCAATTCGCTGGGCACGTTCGGGCATGACTTGGGAACGTGCAGATTGAAGACGGGGTAAACTTCGTATTCCGCCTTCGCTAGTTCGCCGCTGTGGATGGCGTCGAGGATTGCGCGAGTGTATTTCAAGGGGCAACGCTTGCCGCCGGTGGTGGCGCCAGCACCAACCCAGCCCGTGTTGAGAAGCCAGGCGTTGACTTTGTGCTCGGAGATCTTGTTCGCGAGCATACGGGCATAGCGCATAGGGTGTAGGGCAAGGAAGGGTTGGGCGAAGCATGACGAGAAAGTGGCCTGGGGCTCCGTCACTCCATCCTCCGTGCCAGCCATCTTGGAGGTGTAACCGGAAATGAAATGGAACATCGTCTGCTCCGTGGTCAACTTCGAAATCGGTGGAAGAACACCACGAGCGTCACAGGTGAGAAGAATGATGTTGGTGGGGTGCCTTTCGGTGATGCAGGGGATCTTCGCGTTCTCGATGTTTTCGATGGGGTATGCACTGGGGTATTGTCAGTCTCGCCTTCAATCTACCCGAGAAAAATTCTTACCATCTGGTGTTTTCGGTGAGGGTGCAATCATCATAGTTCACAACACGAGTGATCGGGTCGAACACGACGTTCTCCAAGACCGAACCAAATTTGATGGCGTTGAAGATATCCGGCTCCTTCTCGACGGAAAGCCCGACGCACTTGGCGTAACACTGCACAAAACAAAAATCAAGAATTAGCCACGTATTCAATACCCTATTTCGAACAAGGGTAGCCAGTCCCATACCCCTCCTTCGATGTTAAAAACACCGCGGTCTGTCCAGCAATGCTCGTCATCACCGATCAAAGCCCGCTTGGGATCAGCAGACAAGGTTGTCTTGCCAGTGCCCGAGAGACCGAAGAAGACCGTCACGTCTCCTTCTTGACCCTCGTTGGCGGAGGAGTGGAGGGTCAAGACATTGTGCTTCACGGGCATCTCGTAGAAAAGAATCGTGAAGACACCCTTCTTCATCTCGCCAGCATACTCGGTTCCGAGAATGACCATCTCCCTTTCGGCAAAGTTGATAGCGACCGACGTCGCCGAGGTCATGCCCTCCGTGAACCGGTTGGCGGGGAAGGATCCCGCGTTGTAGATCACATAGTCCGGATGGAAATGCTCCAGCTCCTCCTTCCGGGGCCGGATCAGCATGTTGCGCATGAACAAAGCATGATAGGCGCGCGCGCACACAACACGGACGTTGATGCGATATCTCTCGTCCCAGCCGGCATATCCATCAATCACGTAGATTCGGTTTCGGGTGTTTAGGTAGTCGACGGCGCGCTCACGGTTTATTCGCCAGACCTGGAAGGAACGGGTTAGTGAAAACGATTATGTCATGCCACGTGTTAACCGGGTTCAGGTGGGGAAAAAATGGAAGTGCGGGGTAACCCCAAAGTGGGGGTGAAATCGGAGCGGGGAAATGGCTCAGGGATGAATGAATGCTCCGCTCCCAAAACGAATGGATGTTGGAATAAGATTAAATTAATTAAACCTGCTTAAAAGGGTATGGGCATTGCCGGAACGGTGACTCGAAATGCAGGCACCCTGCAAGGGACGCGTCCTGCGATAGGTGGAGACTGCATGCAGGAAACAACATGGATAGAGGTGATAGGAAGACGATCGCAAGGTCATCAATCGCAACACGCACCTCTGGACTCATTGGCTTGTTCACCGGTCCCCACCACACATCCTTCTCTGAGCTCGGTTCGCGGACAATGCGCTTATCTGAGGGGGAACGACCAGTTTTGGCACCTGAGTATGCTGTCAAGGCTCCGCTTGATGTGATAGCCGTGCCGGTCTCGTAGACCAAGGCGTCTTCGTAGAGGGCAGGGACGGAGGGGTTGGCAACCTAGATTGAGCAAGCGAATTGCAGCCCTGGTTAGCTCCATAATTCCATGTTCTGTCTGGTCGAGACCTCGTGCCAAATTGAGACGATATCTTGACCCGCCAAACGAGTTGTGGGACAGATCATCTTACAATTGCGACGCGCTCATAGTCAATATGGGCAGTCTCATGAAGCTCCTCCTCCAGTTCGGTATGTCCCTTTCCAGGCCTGTGAGGGAGGGATTGCTGTCGTCAGCAAAACCATGTTTTCTATAGAATCAATGGACGTGTAGAGATGAGGCTTAACGATGATGATGATCCTCTCCCGTCCAGAACGGACCATAGGGGTGGTCGTTCCAAAGCAGGAAAAATCGAGATTCGGCAACGAGAAGGGGTATTGCTTACTGAACACCACCCGGGTGCAGAGCGGTACGATTCACAGATATGGCAACCATCTTGAGTGGAGTGGAGCGACGGTGGTTGTTTTGATGTCTCAGAACCTGTTGACGGATGGCGTTCGAGTGTTGAGGGCCAGGAGAAATTGGGCGAGGAGAGGATATATGAGGGTTTGAACCAGCGGGATTCATTGGTATATAGTTTGCTGCTTTTCAAGATGAAAAGTTAATGTTTTCGATTTCATGTGCGTGGCCCACCAGGCGTGCGGGAGATACCGGGGACTGTCAGGTGGTTCAAGATCCTCCGGAAGTATCCGAGAGACGGTTGACGATTCTGTCCAAACGGAACTCAGTATAGCAATAATGTCTTGAGCGGGGATCGAGGGGGGAAGAGAATCGTAGGAGATGGCTTGTGGTAGCGAACACGACGAATACACGTACCAATGAGGTGAAACCAGCTTGAGGGAGATGCACACAAGAAGAGCACGGACTGCGAAAAGCGACAGGTCAGGAGGGGCGGTGAGGGGGGGAAGAAGGAAAAAGAATGATAGAGTACGGTAAGAGATTTGGGAGAGGTTCATGGAATGGAAATGTGATGAAATGGAAGGCGGGATGGCTTGCTTGCCATAGGGATATCATCCATAGATCTATTTTGCTGATACTAGTAAAGTTAATTGGTTGCTTGTTACTTGAATCTTGATATGAAAGAGGCGAAAAGGGAAGAACTAACCCCTTCCGGTGGGCTAAGGACATGAGGCATTTTTACATATGTTTTTATTTAGTAATAGTGACCTAGACAAGCATGACCACAAACATCATAGGTACATTCATACCTGGTCATCAGGAAGTCAACTCTCTGCTTAAATGGTCGTGGCGCATACTTCATGACACATACATTTGTTGGCCAAACCAATCATACAACCTACATAGAACGAAATATACAGATCAGCACAGTACTCCGCCCTTGTTATCCTGGATTGTTTTGATATCATACATAGTTGTGGAGTCTGGACACACGATGATGATGAGGACGATGTGATCAATGACGACGATGGCGGATCAAGAATGGAGAAGCCGATCCTAAGCGCCACTAAATCAGTAATATTAGGTAAGTGATCAGGAACGCCCAGAAATCGGTCGACGCCACCAGCTTCTCCCGGTTAAACCATCATTGGTGGACTCGTTCCTACTTCTTGTCTGAAGGATGATTGGCCGGATTCCCCGAGTTCCATTTGTTGCGACAACGAAGTCATAGACCCGATGAGAGCCTTTTTTTTTTTTTTCTCTACACTTCTCACCGCCTCTATGCGTTTCTCTTTCCTTTTTTCCGTTGTTTATCCTATATGATAAGACTTATTCTGTTGCTTTTCATAGCACACGAGACCCCGATATAACTAGTGGATCCGGCACGTGAGGGGCGCTTTCCGTCCCTGGAAATTCCGGGGTTCGGGTGCACCCGAAATAAAGGAGGACAAAGGATCCGTACCCACCGTTTTGCATCTTCCTACATTTCCCGACGGCGGCGTCCCGAAGGCGTCCGTCGGGCAAATGGCACTTCAACAAGCCGGGTCCTTCGTCCACCCGCATCAGGGTGATCATTAAGAATCAAGATCATTGGTTCCAAGTTATGTGTGTGGATGATTGGGTAGCAAATTGAACCGATGGCTTATTAGCAGCTGCCGTCTGGAGTCTGGACTCAATTCCGTGTCGAAACCTTTGAACTTTCTTGACGACCGAATTCTTTCAAGCTTGGGCACAAGAGAGTTCAGATATATTTCAGATATATGAGGGATATTTATCAATCCGGTGTAACCAGACTCCAGAGGCATGTCTCATGAGTGGCCCATTGTTGAATGCTTGCTTCAGGTGCATATTTCTGATGACTTACAGTAGGTAGGGAAAGGTCAATCTACTGGGAAAGGTGTGGTTCGGGAAGTGGAGATATGTTCGGAACGCTGGATCTATCAACACTAACAATCATGCTAACCACTCTGATGGATTTTGTGGGGTTGTCCAGAATGGACACTTTTGATATTTGATACATACATTACGCTATTATGGATTCCACGGATCCTGAGGTGCAAATTCTTCTGTATATTTCTGATAGGTAACTATACCTACACATAAAAAAACAGGATGTGAACAACATAGGTTCATATGGCTCTCACTTATGAGCCTTCGATCCCTGGCGGTGGCGGCGCTAGATAAGGAGCGGAAGTTTTGTGGGAAAAAAAAGATTAAGGAGATATGATATGAATACTAATCTGTAGAATATTATCCAGACTTTGAGAGAGGTAAAGAACGCGGAAGAAAGCGGAGAAGTGGCCCTGGAAGGCAGTGGAAGCCAGAGAAACTTGATGTTATTTTAAACAAACTAGCGTAGCACTTAAAAGACTTACTAAATTTATTTTCGCATGACTTATTAAATAGGCATTTATTATTAGGAGATTTAAATGTATATGTATTATTATTGGGCCAGACTTGGAGTGTTATGATAGTCGTCACCGTGAGGGATATCATATATGTTTTTTTTTAAGTCATCAGCAGAGTATCATCACATTCATTCATTGGTTCATATTTTTTATATTCCTTTCTTTTCTCGTTCTTTAAAATTACATACAACTCTCTTACTCGGTTGCTACAGTAATACCTAAACTCCTCAAGACTGTCAAGACAAGACAATTTGAAACATGCGACGGGTAATAACAATAACAACTCCTTAGACCACAGAACAGAGACATGAATAAAAATTTTGCTCATTCGTATTCGACTTTTTCCTTCAGTAAATGAATCTTATTCGACAGCCTTTCTAGGGGCTAACTAGATAATATATGCACTAATAAGAATTATAAACACATAGTCAAAATTAATAAGTAATCTCATCGTACAATTAGGTATGCTTGAAGGGTGTCATACAAAAATGGCAGAATTTATCCAGTCCCTTGATTAATGGGTCGATATCTTATCACGTAGCACCTGCACCGCCACCACTTTACATATCACGACCACGGGCATCGCCATCTTCTCCTCCTTGGGCTTTGATATCTGCCCCCCGATCGAGCAGCATCTGCACCGCCTTTCTCATGTCCGTCTGCTGGGGCTGCTAGTAGCGCATTGCGATATCCTCCTCCTTCATGAGCAATGACGTTCGCCCCTCGAACCGCCCCTCGATCAAGTAACAACTGCACCACCATATCGTGACCAAGTCGTGATGCTGCTTGTAGGGCATTGCCATAGAATCCCCCTTGAGTATTGACCGCCGACCCTCGATCGAGGAGCATCTGCGCCATCTTCTCGTTACCACCCGCTGATGCTGCTTGTAGGGCAGTACCGTAGAATCCCCCATGAGCATTGACGTCCGCCCCTCGGTCGAGTAGTATCTGCGCCACCATATCGTCACCACGGTATAATGCTGCTTGTAGAGCATTGCCATATTTTCCTCCTTGAGCATTGATGTCTACCCGTTTATCGAGTAGCATCTGCACCACCTTTCTGTGACCGTATGCTGATGCTGCTTGTAGGGCAGTGCCATAGAATCCTCCTTTAGCATTGACGTTCGCCTGTTTATCGAGTAGCATCTGCACCACTATATTGAGACCGCCGACTGATGCTGCTTGTAGGGCAGTGCCATATACTCCTCCTTTAGCATTGACGTCCGCCCGTTTATCGAGTAGCATCTGCACCACCTTTCTGTGACCGCCTGCTGATGCTGCTTGTAGGGCATTACCATATGTTCCTCCTTGAGCATTGACGTCCGCCCCCCGATCGAGCAGCATCTGCACCATCATCTCGTGACCACCCCGTGATGCTGCTTGTAGGGCATTGCCAATATATGTTCCCCCTTGAGCATTGACGTCCGCCCCTCGGTCGAGTAGCATCTTTACTGTGATCTCGTGGCCAAAATCGCTTGCCCACATTAACGCCGTCCTACCCCTGTTGTCAGATTCGTTGATGTTGCCATACTTATTCGACTGTAGCATCCATTCCAAACCCTTTTCATGTCCCAGAAGTGCCGCTAGGCGAATCGAATTCATCCGTGGCCGCTCATCATATCTTCCAATCACTCTCCAAAAGATTGTAAACCATAGATCATATAGATCAGTATCGATATTGTAAAGCCGAAATATGCTAGCCATCAAGGAATCATTCGCTGGCATGTGCGCATCCTGCAGGTGACGGTGCCAGTGCTCTGCTGAATAGACTAAAAGACTTTCGATATGGTTATCCTTGTCTATAATCTCGACACTCAAAATCTCTTTACAATTCCGAAATACACGCCGTGCTTCCGGCCCACTGGCCACAGAACACAAGAAATCGACGCAGATTCGAGTCATAACTTGTTCAATTTCTCGCGGATTAAGACAATGTTTCCACCCGGGCAGAGGAACAGTAGAGCCACTCTCACAGATCAGAAACTCCTTGGCTGTTTGGTGAATAAGATATATTCTGGCATGATTAATAAAGACAAACAGCCCACACCATCGACGAATATTGCTTTCGAGCCATATAGCGTCTAGCTCAGCCTCGTCCAGTGACTTAGGTCGTGTTGACGTGGCTATTCCGAGAGCAATGGCCATCTCTTGAACGGTTAGGGGGCGTCGTGCTCCTACAACAATCTGTAAGATCTTTTTCACGTGGCCTTTCTGCTTCTGAGTAACTCGGCTTAAAATCTTTTCGTATGCATCTCCCACAGTCGAGGGCAGTGTGTTAATCGATGTTTCCTCAGGTCGGACGCTATCTCGGTAAGTCTCATAGATGTCGTCAATGGCTAGATGGAGCCACAGATACGTGCGGCCCTCCATCTTAAGCAGTTTGTTTTCCAGCCTGCCCTTGATTTGATGATCCAATTTCAAGTCACTCGCCAGTTTCGCTACCCGCACTCGGATGACTAGATCAATTTCCTTGTGAATTTGGTCATTCTCTTCTTCACCCCGTAGTCGGATGGTAGGTAGATTTTCCAAGGTCTTTTGGAATCTAACTTCAATGTCATCATATGGCCGACTTGTGACTAGAAATTTCAATCGGCCTCGAGGTGTCTTTGATGAAGAGGGCGATAGCTGTGTGTAAAATCCGGTCAACATATCGATCAGCCAGCGCCGGTCGGAAGGTCGACATTCATCTAGTGCGTCCAGAATGCACGTCACATCTTGAGCCTCGTCATCCCTCGTCGCTACTAGAAACGTGCGCCATAGCTCCAGCGCCTCTTTCTTTAATTTGTCTCCAGTTTTCTCCCATGTTGGAACTGCATGTCGGATCAGCTGGGGCCGGTGGGTGAACAGTTGGTGGAGTAGGGCACAGAGGGCAGTCGTTATGTTGTCTTGCTCCTCGGTATCCTTGAAGAAGAAATAGCACATGGTATGGCTATCAGTATTTCCAAGTTCGTTGTCGACGAGCGACTTAGCCAGAACGGACTTGCCACAGCCAGGGTCAGCTGAGATCCAGAGTAAGTCGTCATGAGCGTTTGCAAACCATTGACGATACTGAGAGTGAGACAACACCCACATACAAGTGCCATCCACTCGATCAGGATTAGTATGCTTGTGTTGTTCGTATGCGCTTGTTTTGAACGCTTTATGGCAGTCTCGATGTTTACTATTCAGGTATCGTTTGTCTTGTTTCTCATTTTCTTGTTTCACCTCTTGGAGATGCTCTTCAATCAAGCGGGATTGCCTGTCTAACCTCTCTAGAGATAGATTTCGAAGTTAGTGGCGTTTAAACTTTAGAGTCTAACCATATTTATTCTCTCAAGGTTCTACTTACTAACAAATGATTGGATAGGCTTCTCAAGGCTAGTCTGCTCTGGTGTTACATATTGGAGGAGTTCTTTGGCATAGGCTGTCGCTGTGATAGCCGCATACTTCTGCCACGTATCGTTCTTATGAGAATCGGCATAATCACAGATGCCTCGAATGACAATGCAAGGGAAATCATTCATCAGCCCTGCAGCCTCCATTTCCACGCAAAGTGCCCCAAAATCCCGAGCCAGTCTGTCTCTTCTGGTAGCACTTTTAACCAATTCATTTCCCGACGCAATGATGCCGTACCAAAGGCCAGGATTCTGATCTGTGCGGGCTTCCCTTTGGATCTTCCCATTCACACATAATTGGCACGGAGTCGAGACGTTTTCACCGTCACACTGAGGGCAATACAAACAATCTTTTTCTCGGCCAGGAAATCCATAACCACTCTTCACCAGATGAGGATGTTGCTTGATCGTGTCAGCCAATATTGCTGGAACCTGACTACCGTCAACGTTATGATCTGCCTGGAGAGTAGCAAGGGCCGACAGAAGCATTGTCGGAGGTGGCTTTAAAAAGCCTTTTCGTTCGAAATGGTCGTCTCCAAGGTTCTTGATTAAGTCATACTGAACCACTCCACCATAAGCTTGGTCTGGCTGGCTGATCACAACGTCACCTAGGCGGATGTCCAGACCCTTCTGCAGGTTAGGGATTCCCCCTCCTATCCCAATCATCAATCCAAAGCGTAGGCCGGTGAATGTCCTCAGCATATCTCTGGCGACCCTTGCCGCAGCATTCGTGCCATAGATACCTGCCGGTAAGCAAGCAATTACCGTGTTATGTTCATGAATTCTGCCTGGCACATAATTATTTGGGTCGCATTTGTCTTGACCGACAATCGGCTTATGGCGTTCATCTAGGATGGCTATTGCTGCACTCATCTCATCAGGGAGGGCGCACACCATGCCGACCTGATATTGTTCGATCAGTAGAGAGCGTCTTGTAGACATTGGAAGTATATTGATCTCGATGGTTTTCAACAATAAGGTTAGAATTTAGTGGTGGTGGTGGTTCGTCTCAGATCGGAGGAGGAAGAGACGAGGCTGAGAACAGGCTGGCTAGGAATATAATTGAAAGGCTGAACAGCGTTTTGGCAGCTGCAAGGCTGGCGCTGCGCACGTACTAGGGTAAGGCTGTTTACCTACTATTTTTATATCATATGCATATATCCCTATGGTCGCAGGGAATTCAAAAATAGATGTTTCACACACTTTTTTATAGTGGATTTTAAAATTTGCCTACGTAAACTACACACATTGAAACTGGAATCAACTACCTATGTGAAAAACACTCCTCTCATTGAAGACTCTTAAAGACTCCTGATAAAAAAAATTGTATTCCCCATATTCTTGTCATCCCAAGTTCCGTCATCCAGCTCTTTGAACCCAACTTGAAGTTCCGTCAGCCGCCTATCTTTAGCCTATCTACCCAGCCCTTCCCTGATTCCATTTCTGTGATGCT
>NPHW01005547.1:0-11575 GCA_002240705.1 Elaphomyces granulatus | reverse complement strand
ATGTCGCTCTTGCGTAACTTCGTTTTCTCCAATAATCCCTCTTGTTATCGCCTTTTCAAATGCTAGGAGGACAAGTTGGGCTGCGTAAACACGCCCGCTAGTGTTTGTTTGGATATCAAGGGATGGGGTGCGCTATCGCTGCCGCTGACAGTCGGGTAAGTCAGTACGAAATATCAATTACAACTCACAGAATGGATTTCGGATCGCCACCGCATGCGACCTTGATGAAAGCATCTCTGTCCGACGATTACCGTCAGAGGCAAGAGGCAGAATGAACCTACAACCGACGGGCCACAATTTCACACAGCGTCCAGCGCTGCTGTCGTAGAGCAATGTTCAAGAACGATGCGCAACTTAGGGAAACGTTCATGAAGATCTTTCCCATTTGCTCTAGAGATTTCTGCCTGCAATGTAGGTAGAAATGCTTCTTCGAGTGAACACTTCTGGCTTGGGTAAGGCACTCCCCCATGCAAATTTAGTACATGCAAAAATAGAAAGGAAGTCTTCGATATTTGTGACGCCGGACTCGGAATTCGTGACTCCTCGAATATCGGGAAAAGAAAAAGGTTACCTCATCGAGGCTATACCTGCATTAGGAACATAGATTATTTTTTTCCCCCAGAGAGAGACCCATGCTCCATATCCAGTTCTAGTCAGGCTTGACAAAGATAAGTGGCCGAGAGTCCACAACCACGACGATTGGAGTATTCATGATTTCTGTATAGAGTCTTCATTGCCTGAAGATTCTATCCAGAAGTTAAAATTAATTATTATAATAATAGAGGTGGTTGTATGATATCATCAAACATGTAAAGCGCCGTTTCTGCCCAAAATATCAGTGTGTCACCTCCTGTCTAGTTTAGCCATGCGCTAACCATGAAACCTTCATCAATTCAAGCAGAAGCATTGGCCGGGCAAGTGGAGGGACTGTGGCCACTGGCAACCGCAATCATACAGTCTCTGATCCAACGTTGAGCTAGAGATCCGTCATACCGTGACATATCGCTTACCACCTCGGTTTTCCGTATACAGCAATTTGGTGCTTTTGCCGTCGAGCTAGAAGTCCACTTTGCAGCGCAAGAATGGGCAGCCCACTACCAGCGTTGCGTTCTATCCCACTATCTGGATGCTGAGGTGCCCAGAGACTTGGTTCTCTAGGGAAATGACAGAAATTGATTTCTCTTGCCGACTGTTATCCTGGATCGAACAATGCGGCGCCGAACTTGGCATACCACGCGGAACTAATCAGCGGCACAGAAAGGGTCTCGGTAGATATTGACCATCTCTTCGATGTGGTCGCTGAAGTCGTATGGTATATGGATCTCTTTGACCATTGTGTAAAGATCTATGGGCAGAAAGCTATGCGGGATCGGATTTTCCGTTTACTCGTAAACCTTCGGGTGTTAGAGCTACCTTTGCCCCATAAAGGACATGGCTACACCAAGTCGTTCAGATTCCTCTTGGTAGAGTCTGGCATGGAGTGGAATGAAATCGAGAGGAAAGTGAGAGGGGTCGTGGAATTTAGATCAAGAAGATCACGACATCTGTCCCGCTTATGAAGGTGTCGTACTCAGTACTTTTCTAACTCATTGGTGATTCTGTACTACTCGAGGTTTTTAATAAAGACCGTTTCTTAGTAAGTTCATGCAAGAGGTTTAAAACCCCGAGGTGATAGTGATACATAGCATCATTAAGTTATCAAGCTATTATTCTACTAGTCTAGGTACATAAAACTTATGTATCACAGCTTCCTTCTCAAAAAAGATTAGTTACTGCCAAGCTATGAATATAATTGGGTGACAGATAATGTATTTGGTATATATGTATGTACTAAGTTATTATAGTATTAGCTTAGTTCAACCAAGAGAGCTGAAATCTTATAATACATACCCATAACTACCTATGATATACCTATACACAGTTCTCACTCTCTCTGTCTCATCGCATATCCCTTATCTTTCCTCATAATTTCTTCCTATCGCGTCCTCTCTCATCCACCCCCAAATAATCCTATCCGTCGTTCAAGAATTTTGTGCATCTCTACCACTACATACCATTCATTCTCTTTCTTCTTCATTATTATTTATATTTTTTTATATCATATTATTCTGGTTTTCCCAACTCAACGACTTCGTCTCCACATTTCCCCACTACTACATACTTTATTACTACTTGATTGAAAACCAGGGAAAAACAGTCACCAACCAGAGATCGACATTCGCTCAACCTTGTCGCAAAGGTTGTTCGTCCTTCCCCCGCTAAAAACCCCAATGCGAACGCGTTAGATGCTGGTTGGCGTTCTCATTCCCCAGATCATCTTATTATTAAAAAGATAAATTTGGTCAATGGAAACGGTCCTATTTGTCTGAATTACTGGGGGAGGGGCGCAACAAAGTCCACCCTCCACTGTATCATACATGCATATACCTAATGTAAGTTATCCCTCCACCCTAAAACCCCCAAAAACCTCCCCCGCACCAATAATCGGGAATGCATTCCGCTCAACATTTGGGTTTTTTTTTGGGGGATCCTACGATCTGGCACGGACGATAGCTGATATATGCGCTTTGCGAACAGACAGACTGCAGATTCTACAACCACCCTCTGAGACAACAACGATACACAATCCCACATCGGCTTGTCGCAGACTTATTCTTCTTCCCTCCTTATCGGCTGGATTTTGAATATCGCTTCCAGGCTGGAAAATGTGATCGTGGTTCATGACGCATGTGAGCAGTCTACCTTCCGTCCCATCTCAATTCGCCAGGGGGATCGCGACGCTGCTCGGCGGGGTTTTCAAACTGGAGCTCGACCGCAGCGCCTCCAAATGGCAACGGTCGTTGTGCAACAGCAGTCGGCTCGACATTCATCGCCATCTCCGGCGCTGAATCTCAATACTCGTCCTAGGACCCCAACGCCCATTCCCAACAAGCATCTACCCTTCTGCCCAGCCGGCCCGACTCCTCATGTCACGTCCCCCGTGTCGTCTGCCCGGACGGCAAGCATTGTACAGACATCGTTACTCTACCCGCCTGATCCCTTCGAGAAACTATCCAAGTCCCCTCCAATCTACTCGATAGATGCGACCACGCTGGCGGCCGCACTCGATCATCTCGCGACGCATCCGTTGCCCGAACCAAGATACGTCTTTCCCTGGCTGCATGGACTCCATCCGGAGAATCACCTGCAGCTGGCGTTCTTCGTCAACCGAAGGCCTTCCCGTCGCCGCATCCCCAAATGTTTAAAAGGCCTCACCATCGTAAAACTGGGCGGGGATTTGACCCGCGCAAGGCTCAAGGGCGCCGTTCCACCGGAGGAAGTGCTTGCCTCACAGGGCACTGCGTTCATCCAGGCGGACCCCCGGGAGGGATTCTCGGTCCGTAACTTTCATATTCAGACAGCGAAGCTGGCTCCGCTGTCCGATATCGTCATCTATGGGGAGGATGGAGTCGATCGAGCGGATCTCATCACGCTGGCCGAAAGATTCGCCATTGCGCAGGAGGATTGGCGAATCAAACATGATCCCGCCCTGGAAACTCCCTTATTCAATACCTTTGTGCTGTCCAGTGAGCCCGACTTTTTTTTTTTTTTTTTGAGGCCAGGGAGCTAATTCTAAGACAGGCCCGTTTCATGAAATCGAGAAGAAGTATCCTGGACTGGTTGCCGTGGACTCACGTTGTCAGGTCACCGGAAAGGTCATGGATTTCTGTAAGAGAGCGGGCCCCTTCTTCAATAGATGCTAGCTGCAGATGATGACATGTCTCTGACCTCTTCCGCAGTCCACTGGGAACGAGTCGAAATGTGTAGAATGTCGAAAGCCTCGGAGATATCGGATAATGTCTGGCTAGGTCCAAGTCCCGAGGTGATATTAACATCCGCGGATGACTTGGCCGGCACAGAAGATTTTGATTTACTGATTGAAACCAGTGACATGGCCAGTGTTCCGGGCCCTCGATCCTTGACTAGGATGAGTAGACTGCTGTGCGACGGGCCTCAGCGGTTGGAATTTCCCTCCTCCGGGAGCATTAATTTATCATCCGATCAGAATCGAGACATAGATAATCTGATTAACATGATTCGCTGGATGTATTATCTTGCGAATCCCGAAGAACCGGAACAAGAGTTGGATGCCGATGGGGACATCCCAATGATCTCTTTCTCGGAGAAGCCCTGCAAAATTCTAATACACTGTCCTGATGGCTATACGGAGAGTTCTCTTCTAGCGATCGCATACTTTATTTTTGCAGAGGGGGTCCCCGTCCATGAAGCTTGGCTTCGTCTTCACTGCGATAAAAACCGCAATTTTTTTGCTTATCCGTCCGACGTGGCCTTCTTGAAGAATATCCAACAGCGTTTGCTCCACGAGAGTCCTGCTGCACAGGATCTGAATCTGTCGAGCCTGTCAGAGCCAGGATGGCTGGCCAAAATGGACGGGTCTCTCCCGAGCCGGATCCTGCCGTATATGTATCTTGGCAACCTAATCCACGCCAATAATCCGGACATGCTTTTGGCTCTTGGTATCCGGCGCATTCTGAGCATTGGCGAACCGGTGGACTGGACGGATTCTGAATTAGACAGCTGGGGAAAGAAGAACTTGATGTTTATCGGCCAGGTTCAAGATAATGGGATCGACCCTTTAACCCAGCAATTTGGTAGATGTTTGGAATTTATTCGTAAGTTTACCCTGCATCCATTTTGTCTCTGCAGGCAGGAAACTCATAACTGGTTACAGAGAAAGGGAGGTTAGATGGAACTGCGACTTTAGTACACTGTCGAGTAGGTGTCTCGAGATCAGCCACGATCTGCATCGCCGAAGTCATGGCTTCCCTAAGCTTGTCCTTTCCAAGAGCGTAGTAAGTTTCGCTTAAGTCATCATGTGGAGACAACAAATGATGGATGACGCTTACCAAGGATACAGTTGTTTTGTTCGCGCAAGGCGGCTCAACGTGATTGTCCAGCCCCATCTCCTCTTCACGTATGGCCCACCGTCACCCTCATATTCCTTATATTCTTTCTCTTTGTTTAGACATAGCTAACTGTGAATCCAGCTATGAGCTTCTCAAGTGGGAGGAATTTCAATCGCAGAAGCGCAGCAAGCCCCTGAGACGGGAGCTCGAGTGGCCAGCTATTGCACATGAAATTGCTGCCATGAACAAGCCATATTCTCGGCAGTGAACGATGACACATATAGCTCCTTACAATGTGGCCCTGGATATGCTATCCTTTTGTCTAGATAAGGAACGGAGGCAGATTTATATTTCTTCCTTTTTGTTCCCTTCTATTTTTTTCTTTTTTTTTTTTTTTTGCCCTGCATTATGGACATATCCAGGTGTGTATTCCTTGTATGCATGTGTGTATTCAGCATGGTGTGTATGTCTATATGCATACATATCTGCCCATTTTCCTACTCGCCCCCAAACGCTTCCTTGCCACCTAGATTCGAATCTTTGACGTTCATGCAACGACCTCGACACCGAATTCCAATGCCTTCATGTCATTGAAAAGGGGAGGGGAGGGCAACCGTATGGATATGGAGGCGGTGGGAAAGATGGCATGGGTGAATGGATAGATGAATGAAGTTATGAAACGAATGAAACGACTGGATAGGATGTGGTGGAGCAGCAAAATCGATATGAATTGATTTGTTACCATGTGGCATGGATCTCTTTCTCTCTCTTTTTTTTTTTTTGAGTTTGGGTGTCTTGAAACCACGTCTTTCATGACTTTTCACTTCTTTTCCTTTCCTTCTTGTAAGTTGTTACCTTTATTCAGACTATTTTTATTTTTAATTTCGTCTTATTATTCTTCACTTGTCCCTGTCCCTATAGGTTTGTGGTAGTTAACTGTGTTTCATGTCATGTTCTTCGCTTCTGGAGACGTAAAAAAAATAAAAAATAAAAAATAAATTATTATTAATACCTACCTACTTTAATTATCATTGTTACTGTTAACTGCGTGTTGTTGTATTTGGTGATAAACAGTGATACATTGAGTTATTATTAATTAATGTATAATTTATAAATACATGGTTCTTAATAGCTCCAGCTATCATAGTATACTACCATCGTGTGATTTTAGAATAATTGTTACATTTATAAAACATACGAGTTGATTATGGAACCACTTAGGTTGCATTGCGTCGTCGTAAATACTTCCTAACACCGCTCAAAGACTCGGTACAGACCTTTCAGGTCAGCTACTTCGATTACTCCGTTGAGGAGTCTGGTGGTTGCGACGAGTCGGGCTCGGATGGAGGGGAAGATGGCGTGTTCGAGCATGCCGGTTAGCTGGTCTCGTCGGGCGGTTACTGCTTTTTGGTCCTCTTCTTTAGAGAGAGGTTGAGGTGTTGAAAGGGCTTGTGTTGGAGGGGTGGCTTTATGTTTGGGGTTATTTGCTTCTCCTGTTGCTGCTGCTTCCATCTCTTCCCCTCCTTGGGTCCTTTGGCTTTGCTGCCCTGATTGCTGTCCTTCGTTTTCAGCCATAGATCTTGCAGGTAGGCCCTCTTCTGGAAAGCCGGTTCGAGAAGGCGTCGGAAGTTGCTCAGGCGTGTAGAAGGCGGCGAGTTCCCGTAAGAAGGTGCGGAAACAGTCCTCCTCACTTGTCCAAGTAACGTACGGCCCGAGACGTAGTAGAAATTGCGGCAGTTTTGCAAGAGATGGGACGTAGCCTTTTAGCATGAGTGGGATGGACTGCAAGTATCCCTCCTCGGAGATTTGGAGCGAGAAGTACTCGTTCAGCATGTCCCTGCGCTCGATCAGTGTCTTGGCAACGGCGTCGGGTGCTTGGGCGAAGATCTCCTCGCTATCGTCAGGGTCTCGTGGATCTTTAGGAGAGAGTCGTTGCAATGTCTGGTAGACGTTACGCTCTACATCGGCAGCTATCCTAAGCAGATCAATGAGTTTCGGTGCGGGTTCCAGCTTGATGACGCCGAAGTTTCCAAAGTCTGTGAGCCCGATTTGATAGAAGAATTCGCTGCAGATCATCCCATAGTCGACAAGATAGAGCTTCACGCCAGCCTGTATGGCTGCAATCCTGCGCCATTCATCCACAAGCCCAATGTATGTGTGTGAAGCGAACATTTCCGTCAGCCCGTTATGCATGGAGCTTCGAACAGCAGCGCGGAGGGTTTTCACAGAGGCCAAACTGATGCGAAGCGGCTCGCGATCGGTCGTCTCGTATTGCATCCCCTCCTCGAAAGCTGTTGCTGAGCCCCTTTGTTCCAATCCGGTCCTGGGCTCTCGCGTTACAGGAGGTAGCATCGACGTAATCTTGCGCATCTTGGCATCTGTGCGGACGAGGTTATTCTCGTATGGTCTCTGACTTGTTGCTAGAGTTCGACCTGCCGCCTTTCCTTCCGTAGAGACATGGGAGGCCGATGTGGCAGCTTCAGGAGCCCTAACACCTGGGAGGAGGCTCTGTGTGAAAAAAGTTCGACTGGAGTCAACCTGTGTCAATTTTGACCGAATTTCGTTGCAGAGAGCCTCGATAATCTCATCTTCATTGAGGAAATTGACCTCCCGTTTCGTTGGGTGAACGTTAACGTCAACCCGTTGCGGCTCAATTTCCAGACTGATATAGAAGAACGGATGGCCCCCTTTGGGAAGGAAATTGGAATACAGCTGCTCAACTGCTTTGCGGATTGCAGAGGACTCAACGGATCGATGGTTAATGAATAGTAATATAACTGTCCGCTTGACATGGTGGTTGGCATTAGTAACTAAACCAGACGCATGGAAACCCAGCTTCTGGTCTGCGACATCAAAGCTAATCAGCTCGTTCGCCACAGAGCTACCATGAATCTGACGGATCCGATCGACTGTACTTGCGCTGGCTGCTGTCGAGATGCTGGCCCCGGAGTCTCCATGTTTCTTGCACAAGAAGGCTATTCCAGCGCGATGAACCGCGTAACGGCCGACAATGTCTAGAATCTTAGCATACTCTTCACTTGCGGATCTGAACGCTCGACGTCGGGTGGGGATGTTGTAGAACAAGTCCTCCACCTGATCCGAATTAGCTGCTGTGTGCTATATAGCGCTATGTCAGCATATTATCCCTGACGTACAGTAATTTGTGTTCCACCACGTCCAGCGGTGGCTTTGGGGCCGGCGCTTTGTCCCGGCTTAGCTGGAACAAGCTTGCCATCGCTATAATGCCCCCTCCATGCGCAGCTTGAATTGGCCGTTTTTGTCGTCACGGTAAGGTGGGCTATATGGCTGATGCTGGCGAGTGCTTCGCCGCGGAACCCGTATGTGCCAATGGATGAGAGATCTTCAAAGGCCTTTAATTTGGACGTGGTAAATCTCTCGCATAATATGGGAAGATCATCTTTCTATGCATGGTCAGCACCCACCGCCGAGCTCCGAAAGCACATTGGGGCTACCAAGTAAATAACTAACGTCTATTCCGTGTCCGTTGTCAGTGATTTGCAGGAGCTTCAGCCCACCGTCTTTAACCAGGATCTCAATTGATGTCGAACCAGCATCAACAGAGTTCTCGATCAGTTCTTTTAACGCATGCATCGGCGCAACGATGATTTCTCCGGCAGCGATCTTGTTCACAACATCTGGATCAAGTGGCTGTGTAACTTAGCTGGGAAAAAGCAACACACTCTCAGCATATAGAGGCATACTGACTCTGATTCTTCGCGTTGGCTCTGGTTGTAGGTCAGCATCAGAGGCTGATCTCTTGGTGCCGCGTGGCTCGGTGCTATCGACGTCCATTTCATTAGTAGTATCCATGGCGTTGAGAGGGATCCTTTCGATCGCGCTGTTGCAGGCTGTATGATACTATAATAAAACTAGATTGGCCTATATCGTTTGCTTTTCTGGATAATTGCCCTGAAACGAAGAATGAGAAAGGCTGATAAATTGTCAATGCGGTCGCTGAGCTTACCTATGATTCATGAAAGTACTCTAGGTACCTTAAAAAAGCGCCAAGACTTGCTCTCATTCGTTGCTTTTTTTAAGATACATGTAACTACATATGAGGTTAGTATCATAGCTCTCAAATCTATTCTCAAAATCGTTAATGGTGAGCAATTACATTGTGTATTACTAGAAGCAACGGAATCGGAGGGTAAGGCAGATGAAATTGAAGGGTCTGAGGCAAGATTCAAGCAATTGATCATGATCAGCTGGTCAAAACTTTGCAACCAAAGCAAGCGGACGGATGATCATTGTTGGAGGGGCTCAGGACAGAGTGCATCAATCTGAATTATTATTATACCCATATTACGTGGGTACCTATGATAGGTAATAACTACCCAAATTACCGGGTACATAATCAAGGACACCTCACCAACCGTCCTTGGCTTATTACATAAGGTCGGGCCTCTGCATTGTAAGATTGCTCACTATTAATTAACCAACGAATAGTCGAAACCGCGTCCACACCAGACACCAGATCAGCAAGTTCCTCCCATCCTCGATCGCCAACACGTGCGTTTCCCTTGTCATCCCTCCACATTGTTTCGCCCGTCCATGGCCGCCGTGACTCGCGGCCTCGCCACAGGACCTCGTCGCTCACCTCTCTCGTCTCTCCGTGCTGCCATCGTGCGTGTGTAGCTCACCTTCACGGGCGTCTTCCACAAAGCGACGCAAGGTTGCAAAGCCGAAGCAAGCGTCAAGTGCCAGCCCGTTATCGAAGTTGTGATGAGGCGCACGGAGCTCAAGACAGAAGCACTGCCTAGCTGAGAATAAGCGTTGGAATTCCCTACTTCACCGAAGGAGGAGAAGAAAAGATTGATTCTGTGGAGGAAGAGCACGATGACGGACGGATCAGAATATGGATTTAAAAGTCGGAGACCAATCCAGGATTATTTGCTGAGCGCAGCGAAGCAAATGATTAGAGCGTTTTTGTTAATAAGTAAACGTCATCTTGGGAACCCTTGCACTATGTACCCCTTACTCCCCAAGAGGTGCTCTGACTCTAACTGCGAGAGAAATTTGGATATTCCTTGCCATCCCCGAACCGGGCCGATGAAATTGAGGGAATGTCAACGCAAGATGTAAGTTCAAAAGATCAGAACACTCATCCGTAGAGCAGCAGAATGAGGCGGTCGAGGCAATCGAGGTTCTATACGGATGGTCTTGCAGGATCGCCCTGCTAGCATTTAAGCGTGCGACAATGGCATAGAGGCTATCGCGCATAACTTTACTTCTTTACACCACAGCCCATGATTAAAGGCAAAGCTCTAGCATTTGCCATTTGTTTCAGAGAATGCCTTGAAGAAATATGGCTGCAGGAGCTCGTGCATACTTCCGCAGCGTCCTCCATGACTGGGACGATGACAACTGCTGTACCATTCTGAAACACAACCGTGATGCGATGAAGCCCGGATATTCGAAGAGTCCAGACCCTGATCAACGAGTTCAGCATTTCGCTGAAGGATGCAGTGTCTTTGCTACGCACTCGGACTTCATGACAGTAATTAACACCCCAATCGAGCGAACAAATGGAAATCTTCTTTCCACATGTCTATGAATAATAATTCAAGTACGGCTCCACCGTGGTCGGTGCTTGGTTCAATCAGTTGTTAGGTCATATCTTTGATCTTAAAAGAAACGATTTTACTTAAAAACGGGCCTTTAAGTAGCTTCATATTATAGCACAATCCATGATGGAATACATAAGAGAAACAGGCTTGAAAACAGCAAATTCGGGGTTGGTAGTAATCTGGTGATATGGATGTATTCACAGGGACAAGATTACAAAAGCAACCATTATGTTAGAGTGCACATGCACAATAAGACTTACTAATTATATTTACGCTACTGGTTAGAGTCACTAATAATAAATGTATGTAGTGGTTTAATTTGCGGGATATCGGATAGGTTTTATCTGACTTCTTCCAGCGCATGCTCCAAGCGACTAAATGCAGTAATATTGAGGAGTACCTATATCGATTGCGCGATCAGAAGAAAAGAGATACATAATTGTCAACACCGCCGTCTATTTCAAGATCGCCTTCTGTACCCTGACCTTTCAGTTGTATTGTCCTACTGCGTCTGTGTCCTGCCAAGATGAGAAAAATCTGCTCCGAACTCACCCCCCTTTGGGAATGAGGTGATGCCGCCCTGTACTCACCCCCAGCTCGCGCGAGTTGGGTGAGAGAACGTGGGGCCGTGACTCAGGGGGCGAAAATCCTGGCGCCTATTATTATTCCAATTATTTATAGTTTCAGTCTTCTGAATGGTAGCTACGATAATACGGCCAAGGGAGGACAATACGCTAAGCCCAGAGCGTCAGGGAGTGATTTAGTGTCAACGTGAACGCAGGCCTTCTGTGGACCAGAAGGATTCAGATCCTTGAAATCACCAACGAGTTTGCCTTAAGAGAACAAGATAGTTAGCATGGATAGACAGTAATTGCCGGTTCCCCTCCTACTACAATCTCAACAGTGGACACTACCTTAATTATCCCTGGCCAGCCACATAGCTTAAGGTGGCGGGTATTCAAACCCAACCGAAAACCCCGGGTACAACCCAACTGTTTGAATGGTTACGACTTGACAACTAAATATTTAGTCTCAGAAGCTCAGACCAATGCATTCTTTTTGGTTTTGGACTCCTTCGAA
>NPHW01005543.1:1749-14867 GCA_002240705.1 Elaphomyces granulatus | reverse complement strand
AAACACGCTGTTGTTCCTCGGCTCGCCCCGCCGCGGGGCGTGGCCCGAGTGTTGAGGCTAATTGAGACTCACGATCCACCTCTCTCAGACCGTCAGTGCCGAGCCGGACTCGACCAAGTGCCGATATCAATCAGATATCGATGCCAGATGGCAAAATATCATGATTCATTATTACAATTGCCTCACATAGCCATCCTCATCCATTCTTCAAAGTACGCCGGTCGCCACGGGCCTAAAATATTCATATACAATCCCCTTGACTGACAATAGTAATCTATTCGTTTAAACTTCAAATAAATAGGAACCCTGAGTGCACGTGCCGTCAACGCCAAGCAAAAGAACGTTATACCAAGATGTCAGGACCCCTGCTGAGATCGAATGACCGATTTGTTGCCTTTTTGGGGCCTGGTCAGTGAAGGCAGTCGGGCGCCTTAGGCCCTCACGGTAGATATCACCAACCTTTCCCTCTCTACACGCGGATCCATCACCAAACACTGCTTCCTTCTTGGCCTGTATCATAGCTCTGTGAGAGTGCAGCTGACCAGCTGCAGGCAGGCAGCACTTGAATCGCTGACGAACCATGATAAATTAATGCACGTCATAAGTAATGGGGCTCTCTGAACCCAAGAACTGTATGGAACTGTATGGATGCAAGAATCAATTGCGTCAATGACTGATTGAATGGCCATCCAAGAGAAAGAATAAATTGAAAATGCCTGTTTGGCGATGTCTTGCTGCCCGGGTGCAAACTAGACTATTGCTGCGCCCTTTCTTCGGACCCAATCGGGTTAGCGTAGTATAACCGGTGATACGAACTAGGCTCGTCTAATGTGCACAAATCATGTAGCTACATATCTAGGTACCTAATTATGGGTACGAATACGAGAGCTTCGCTTGGTTGTTTATTATTTCTTTTTTATATTTTGAATTCAAATACAGTGTGTATCATGTATGTATGGCTTCAAGAATCAAGAAAGCTTTTAGAAGTGTTCGAGAAAGGATGATTTTAAGAAATAAAGAGTATCCAATGATCTATCATAGCCAGCCAGGGTCCTGGTCATATGTAGCTAGTCTCTTGCATGCATTTGATATGCATTTGATATGCATGATCTAGTGGAGATACATTGCAGGCCGCCATTACAAGATTTATTACTATAAGTACTGCAAAATGCTTGTGTTTTATTGCTAGTACATATTATATGGAGATACCATAGAGGAATTGCTGATGAACTTCGTTTTAGAATCGCCATTGTAACTATTGGCAGAGATGGATATATTGGATGGATACCTATCTGTCTGCAGCTGTCTGTACGAATTACATACCTCGGAGTATACGGCATTTAAGGGTGGCATACATAAAGGCATACATGCATGCATAAAATATCTTCGTACATATATCGTAATAGGCCGAGGTGGGGGTAGGAGCTTGTAAAATCATCTCTAAGACGGCTCCTACCCCCGCCTCGGCCTATTACGATCGAGTAAGGATAGATTTATAAAAGTCGTCTGATGCATCCCATTCAATTCCATCAACCACTAACAAAGTTGAGCAACCAGTGCCACCAATCCAATATACACACTTGCATAGAATTTCTGCATCGCTCCTTACTATTCGCAATCTGCGTTGTAAGCAGTACCTTCAGCCCTCCGGACAGGAAATATGACACTTTGTAATAGCAGATGCGATGTACGATACTAATTCCAAATCAAAAGATAAGCGCCAGTAGAGATAATAAACAGAGATCAAGTATTGGTTAAACAATAAAGCATGCATTAGGTACTTTGATACGATGTACGACATTAAGTCCAAATAAAACGATAAGCGCCTGTAGCGATAATAAACAGACGTTAAGTGCTGGTTAAACAAGAAAGCATTGCTCTGATATATAATGTACGATATTATCAAAAGGCAAGCGCCTAGCGATAATAGAGATTGAGTATTGGCTAGGAAAGCATTCCTTTGACATACGATGCAGTTAGAATAAGCGCCTGTAGCGACAGTAAGCATCTGAGATCAAGTATTGGTTAAACAGTAAAGCATTGCTTTGATATACATGTACGATGTATGATATTAATTCCAAATTAAAGGAAAATAAGCGCCCGTAGCGACAATAAACAGGGACTAAAGCCTTGCTTTGATGTGCCCTGCAGCTGAGCCTGATTTAGATTGTAAATTTGTAATCAATGCTAGTGCCTAGATAGCCCATCTTCTTGTTTTGGGATGGTCTTATGCATCAATCGAAATGGATTAGGGGAAGAAAAATTAATAATCACCGTCGAAATTGGTAAGAAATAATATTATTCTAAGAGAGGAATGGTTAATAATAACCGGCGAAATTGGTAAGAGAAGTTGAATGAATAATAATATTGTTCTAAGTATAACAACGGAGTATTTGGTTCTCTCTCCTCTTTCGATTTCTTCTCTTTTTTCTCGCTTGTTTTGGCAATTGATAGGTAAGGAATAAAATAAGCTCACTACTACCTATCAGACTTCCTCCAGGCTCCCAGTGAAGATGTTGCTCAATTGGCCGGGTCCCATGAAACACCAGGAAATACCTTCTCTAGCGATTATCGGATGCGTATGGAGCGGCCTGCTTCTTGATCAGTCTGAGCCGTAGGGCTGCCAGGCCCTCCGACTCTCCTCCGCTGGTAAAACTGTAGAAACCAAGCATTAGAATGTAGTGGCCTATTCTGTAGTGGTACAAATCTTACTGTTCTTAACTAATTGGTAGCCAATGGATAGGTAGTTACCCCTGCCTGTTTAACCGTGATGAATCAGAGACTGAGAGACCCGACTCTATGGCTCGGCGGGTCAAGAGAGCGGGGTGAGTTATAGGTTACTTAATAACGTTTTAGCTCTATTAGCTAGGTAAGCAACAAGAATAGTAGCATATAAGTAATTTCAATACATATATGCATGGGTACACCGTACATTTACACATCCATATATATATAAGTAGCGGCTCAATGATGAATTATGTAAGATCTAATGTATGTTAAAAAAAAGATAATTAATTTTTCCTTATTCTTTTCCCTTGCTTTCCGTTCCCACATTGCCTTGTACTTCGTATATTGTATCTCTACCTTCTATTCCCTTCTATAGATTATTCCTCTCCATTGGTTGTCTCAGAACACATTGGTACAAAGTATGAGAAAAAATTTTTGAGATTGCCAAGAGCCCATCCCAGCCTGAGTACTGGTCTCGCCAACCCGTTTCTTTTTATTTCTCCTTACCTTTCTGTTTTTTATTTGCAAACTAGTCTTGTCTTGTCTAGTCCCTTGTTTCAATCTAGGCGTGCTATGCATTGCATTGCATTTGTGGCACGGCAAGGCGGATACCAAATCCCGATTCCCCAACACAGCGAATACAAAAAAAGGCCAACAATTGAATCCAAGAGTTGCTTCAGATAAATGAAGGTAAACGTCAATATCTTAGGTACATTCTTTAAATCAATTAAACTGTGCACATGTGACTTCCCACACTATAATTGTGACTCTTCCCTGCATGGTTGCTTTAGAGAATATGATATATCATATGTAGCCACGGAATTTGTCACGCCAAACTTAAAATCCACACAAATAGCACACATATCTCTAAAGCAATAGTCCAGCACCACTATAGCTATTCATTTGCTTATATAGATTTTTGAATAAAAATATCATGTCGTTTTTATAAAAAAAAATCCTTTTCTTAGCAAATATGATAAATCCTGCACTGCATGCCTTACTAGACGCGATTGCCTCGGCTAAATTATCATATAACTACTTGACTAGAATAGGATGCATTATTCGTATTAGTTCAGGGACATTCTGATTGCATGAATCACGTACGTACATGCCTTAGTATAGGCATATATTTAACGCTTGTGGGAGCTCACATACCGGAAGAAGGATACCTTGCATACACAGTACATACATATTGAGGTCATGGGAGGAGAAGAGAAGAAGATAGAGAGAGAGAGAAAAAGAAAAAGAAACAAAATCCAAAGCTCCCCAAGTCTTTTGCTTCAGGTGCTATTAACTACTCTCTTAATAACTAGATATCGATACCTAGGTAAGCATGCGGTCAGCTTATGTAAAATAAAAATCATTCCTTCCCCAATGATATATGCTCTCCCAATTTAACGTGAATATCATATAGTAACATTTAAAATCACTTATCCAATGAAATGCTTTTTTTAATTTCTCCCGTCATCATTTCAATCTTTAAAAAAGGTAATAACTTGCATGACCTGAGGGATGAAGTAATTAGGATTCAGAATATAACCATAATTCTCATCAATTTTAAATTTTCACTGCGGTGCAGTTTAATTTCTCTCGTCATCATCTCAATTTTCCTCTGAAAAAAGAGGGGATGATGAATGTATGTAAATGTAGGATTTAGAGTTATTATCGTCGTCAATTCTTACTGTAAACCTAAAGGTGGCGCTATGTAAGTAATTACGGGAGGCATCAACTAGTTAACCTTATTAAGTGAGGTCTTACCGCTTATCCGTGGATAACCCCCACCCGCTAAAAGCGGTACCCGTATTTAAATCGCGGCAGCCATTTCCTCCCCAATCAGCGGACGCCTTGGCGTTTGATCTTGGCATAATGGGACTTTGTTGACATCGCCAAAACGCCCACCTGGATTCCCAGATACTATCATAGATATCTGCAGTTACTGTACAGAGGTAATAAAGTCCTTGAACTCCCGGCGGGAAGTTGGGTTCGTGGCTCCACTCGGCATGCTTGCAGACCTGTCAGGACCCAACAGCTTGGGCCTGATTCAAACACTATTCCAACAAGCTGGAATTAGTAAAAGTGAAGAAGAAATCTTACACATCGCGGATAATTATAAACACAGATGACTGAATATAGATTCAATTTTGTACCACATAATAGTGCTATGCTATTATATTATTATTGAAAGCCGAAGAAGTCGAAACAACTAGATATAACATTAGCCAGCTGCGGCCACTGGCAGCCTGGGGATAACACAATAGAGTGTACCAGTTGCCTAAATTTGAGACGACGGCGATTATTTATTTATCAAAATAATATAAATGAATGAATGAATGAATTTTTTTTCTTGTCAGACTTGTCTCACATTGCCCTACATTCGACTCTACGGCGCATATTAATAATAAATACGTATCATCCCTGTCAGGTTTGATCGCTGCCAAGGATAGCCTTATGTATGGATATGTTCGTGCCGGGGCCCTCCCCCCCGAAGAGCCCTCCTCCAGATCCCGGGTCGCGTGCCTAAGCGTGTAAGGAATCCGTAGTTTTATGTATTCCTGCTTGTGGAGTGCAGATCTATCTATGGTCGCCTAATATTAAATTGGATCCATTGGATCCAGGCTATCAACAAGGACAAGGATCAACGATTCATCTGACTATGATGGATATGGCGGACTAAGATGTTTTTCCTTCTCTCTCCGAGTCAATTCTCTCGTGAACAGAAGGGGATGTCTATGGAATTCTCGGCTTCAGCTAGATATTCTAAAGAGAACTAAGGCCTGCCATCTTGAAAAGTGTTGGTTACACATTGCATCCTAACTAAATGATCGGGTTGCCAAGAGAAATGTTATTTCAAATATAGCTAGATAAATTATTAGACGCAAGACGCACACGTGGTTAGCTAATGAGGGATCTGCCTACAGAAGGTCGTTAAATTTACTGGGTATAACCAGACGAGGCTAAACCCCGCACTATTACTCCGTAGCCTATAGCCTGCCTGGGCGAAAGACCAGGACCTGACTTTCCTAATCCGTCTGTCCAGGATTTCCAAGGTTCTTGACTTCTATTTCGGGACATCATGAGCCACGGCTAGCTCTGGTCTCGGGACGGGCCGCCACGCCGTAGATCTGTTCCACTGAATACCCTTCCGGAATATTTTGGTAATGATAGGCTAGTTATTTAGTACATACCTGTCTGAAATCTATCCATGATGATTGAGCATACAACTTGACAAGAGAATAGATCAACCAGTCAATATTCTGCTAGCAATTTCCCAATTGACGTCTGTGGAACCTGATCAGCGCGCAACCATCTACCTACTTCAATATGGATGACCGATAGATAACTGGTATGTTGGGGTTTTGTTCTCCGCCCCCTCTGCGGCGCGTACTTCGCCTTATTGTCTATCAGATTTAAGGCGATCATGCCGATCACGATGAATATCATTTGGAAATCCCGAAAATTGATCGTCGTCGTACCCGTAGTACCGTACTTCGTGTTTCGTGTTTCGGGGTCTGTTTCCACTAACCTGGATCGGATGTCCAATTCGTGGGATGACCCCGGTGTACGCGACTGGGGAAAGTGTTATTGTATTGATTGTAGGAACCAGTGGCGGTCGAGAGTTTCAAGGTCGATACATAGGTCCCGGTGGAGCTGCTATCCGCGATGCTGGGATCTGGGCACATGGTGGCTTATAGGGCTGCAGCACGGGCTGATCGACTCTATACTTAGGTGGTGTCTTCAGCTGCAGTTGGTCCCTGGCGCTTGTACCCTGGCTGTCTGTGATTCGGCACCTTACTGCATCCTGCCACAGCCCTGTCAGCCATCGGTGCTGAAGATTACCAATCCGGGTGCACCATCAGCTAGCGGCTTATCCGGTGCTGCTGAGACTCTACCATCATCAGACAATTTATGGGGCAGCCAAGCCAGACTTGTTGTTATTAGGTCTTATTTTCTTTCTCCGGACGGGGACCGACATGGAGGCCCTAGATGGGTCATTATCATAGAATATTCTTCAGGATCCACCGGAGTTTTTACATGGACTCTTTAGGTACTCAGATCTGAGCCTTGGAGATCGTCTTATCATTCCTTATTATGTATTACTAAACTGTTGTAACGGTGTTGCATCCTTGCCATGCTTCTAGTTGATTACTAAACATATGCGCAATGAATCACGGTCGGTCGACCGGTGATTCATTTTTCATTATTAGGCAGCATGGCTTTCGGCAACAATACTACTCGGTATCGGCATCTAGAGGGGCCGCCCCAATGCAGTCCCACACCACCAACCTGAGAAAAATGGGTAAAGCGAAAAAAAGAGAGAAAGAAAGATTTTAAGGTATGGAGTAAGAGCTTTAGAGGGCACAGGGATTCAGGGATTCAGGGGGAACCCCTGAGTAGAATTCAGTAGATGTGTCTAGAAGTTGCGAGTAATCGGGGGGTACAGCTGGAGTACCACCAATGGTTACCCAGCTTTCGGTCGAAAGTACCCGTACCGGACGAGTACCTAGGTACCGTTATTGTGCCTTTGCCATCGGTCCAACATTTCTCCAAACCAACAATAACCCGACCTCAGCCATGCCGGACGGGATGGGATTTCATCCGTTTCGAGTTGTCCCTCCCTTACACATTGGTGGTCAGATCGTGTTGCTAGACTCTGTGCGCAGTCTGCGCCTTCGCCTACAAAGTGGTCTTCGCCTACAAAGTGGTCTTCGCCTACAAAGTACTCCAGGTCCATCGTCCATTCTCTTTGGTCCCTGTACTCCAACGGCCATGGGGATGAACCGTTCAACGCTAAAGACGGAAAAACATCCTACTATACTTACTTCTATTACATCAACTACTTTGGGTGCTGATAGGTTTGTCTCTGGAGTTTGGCTTTGGAGACTTCTTCCCATTTCAGACAAGGTTCTGGTCTTCTTCTATATATGGCCAATCACTGTCTGTTTCCGACAGGCAAGGGTGGCTTGGAGATTCCTAATAATAATACTCTCGATGTAAGTATAGATCATTAAGATGAAGCTTGTCTTGTTCCTCTACATCCATCGCGATTGGAAGTATCATACTACATAACTATTGATCTCATCCACACAATTGGCGCTCATTTTGTTCTCACAGTAACTCCGTAACCCCCGTGACAAGGGATCATCACAACCCCAAGATATCGTCCTTGTTGAGAACCGCTGAACTTTGTCCATTTACAGTTCCGGCGTGGCTTAGGCACATGGCACATATAGGGCTACCAATGAGCTATTAACTGTCGGAAATATTACTGGCAAGGTGGCCATTGCTGCCGAATGATGAGTCAACGTTAACAAGTTAAAGCGCGCCAGAAACGGATACTGATCATCTAGCTTCAGCGGCTGCGGCTGCCCTAGGCCAACAAGCGATGAGGGGAAGAGAGTACCTAACTTAATATTAAATATCTTTCGGACTCCTTGATTCTGCGGGAGAGGCGCAATTTGGCCTTGATTCTTTCGGAGGTGCCGTCCCAAGGCGTCTATTGGTGTTATAGTTAAATAGGTTATCATTATATGCCAAGTTTTTGTTCGGGATTTCACCCCCCAATTGCCCGCCCTAGCGGAATGCAAGCGATTGAAATGATAAAACAGTCGGAAAGCGAATCCACTGTTTACCAGGTGTTTTAGTAGGTTCAATCTAGGGCGCATGATCGGTTTCTGATCCTTCTTCTAGCCCTGACCCTGGCGTAAGCACCTGACGGGTGGATCGCTGGATGTGACTCTTCTCTTGTTGCAACTCCATTTTGTAGTATTGATAGATGATGGAACGTATCATCATTGTCGTCATAGACAATATTTTTTTTTTTTTTTAATCCTCTTTGTTATGAACAATTAGAATGATACGATGACTGGAACATGCATACAGAGGTAGTTCATGTATGGGTACATTCTAGCCTCGGTCGGAATAGTACCTACCTATGTATAGAGCATAGATAGACTATCCAGATTCCATTGACCTATGATATATGAGAGCTACATGAAAGAAACAAACAAAATGTTCAGTACAATCATTCATTCCATCCATACATTTACTCTAGATTATGATCAGAGTATTGTTTACAGTGTATGTACATAAAATTGCTATACTTTTCAGCAACCTCAAATACCTAGACCTAGTATTCAAAATACATTAATTGGAAAGGGGCTGTGAACCTGAACGAACATCCAATTAAAAGGCCTTTATTCAATAGTTCCTAGAAAAGAAGTGAAATTGAATTCGCAGTGGGTATTTATTTTCTCCACTCATCAATGCTATACTGCACTGCTACTTGCTCTTATTACTATTCTTTCCGATTTGATAGAAAAGCTTGGTACGGATTATTGTATTGTTATTATTGTATAGGTAGGTATGTATACCTCAGGTGCCTAGGCTGCCCCTGACTAACTATATGTAATTGGAGTACATGTAACTTGACACAAAACTACTACACGCATACATAGTTGTGGTTTGGTTGTAGAATTGATGTGACCATCAACATAGTTAATCATAAAGGGAAAAGATAGCTGATGAATCCCCGATGAGACTTAAATCCCGCTGACTGCTTGTTGGTCCTACAAGTAAAAGGCACTGGAGCCAATCCTTAGAAATGTATCGCTTACCATGAATAGCTCTAGGAATATGGTACTACATACCTATAACTAACCATCTCATCTAATCCCATCTAATCCAATCGAACCCCCAGCTTTGCTTTGCACATGGCCCCAATTCTTTCAAGGTTAGGGTAGGTCCATAGTTATAATCTTCATCCAACAAAAGAAAAAATTATCAGGGACGTACTTTACCTAGCTTGTTTTGCGATTTCTTTTTTTTTTTTTTCAGGGGGAAGCGAAGTATATGGTAGGTATGGTAAGAGTGTAAATTACCGGTAATAATACAGCTTGAAGTTGGTGCCTACAGTTCAGTGCTGATGAAGGTTTAGTGGGTCAACTATCCCCCAAGGCGTAGCTCGTAGAATTCAGATTTACTATATAATCCTGTCGGTTTCCAGTCTTTTCTCTTGTTTCTTCTTCATCAGCATCAGTTTCTGTATACTAGTCTCATCTCATCAACATTTCAATCTATCATTGCAGGCGTCGTTGTCTAGTTCCTTCATACCTCACTACTGCCTCAACCACAACCTCCGTCCTCTTTACAAACGGCCACTTCCACATTTCTTCTCAATATATATTGAACATCAATATCATGGGCCGTGGTGGATACAACTAAGCCAGCCGTTTTTGAAGACAAGACAATCAGCCCTTCTGAAAATCCATCTTTTTATCCTCCCACAACAGCGCAACAAGCCGTTAAAAGCAATCACCAAGAGTGACCGTCGTTGTCATCCAGCTTCCCGACGCAAAACACATTTCTCTCCGTTCACCATCCTTGACAAAGTCACAATGGGTCGAGGCGGATATAACGTTCCCAGTGAAAACCCTCCTCCCCCTCGTCCATCATCATGACAACGTTGTGGCCTTCGCGATGGGGACCCAAGTGTTCGACACGAGCGAGAAAAGAGAGGTGAAGCGGCCAGGGATGGACTCAACGATGAAGGGAGAATCGTCACCAACATAGAGGAGTAGTGCGCAGCCGCACAAGGAGGTAGAGGAACATGAGGCTAGGGGTTCGCAATTATCTGCATTCAACATTATCTCCCATCTCGCGCATCGGGGTCATACGAAGAGACCGTCATTTCCCTACGCAGAACCTGTTCGAAGAGAGCGAATTGTCAACACCGCGGAGGATATCGTTTCGTTTTGCTTTTTTTTCTTTTTCTTTTTTTGGTTCATTTTCTTCTCTTTTGCTTTCTGGGTGACCGTTGCAAAACTTACTTTTCGAAAACAACTCCCAACACATCCTCAACGTCACCGCTGTCTCCCTTGCCAGTGATCTTCGCTAGGCTATCGGCGGCGAATCGAAGATGCTCTGCTTCGGTCACAATGTCTATGGCGTTCTCTAGACCATCTGTATCACTACAATCATCATGATCATTATGCGGCGTTTCGGTTGGATTGTTGTACAATAGGTGGGGTTTGAATTGGCATTTAGCGTGGGTCTGGGTTCGGGTTAGAAAGTCAGCAAGATGCTGCCGGCATTTGTGTAAATTAGATTCTTGTCTTTGTGTTACTCCAATTGCATCTTCCCAATAAGATATATTATTGTTGTTCACTTCATCGTCTTGCAAGGGTGTCGTGATCTTTTCGAAGTTGGCGATTAACCCATTTAGTAAAGTCTGAACCTTGCCGGGATCTGTAACCGGCGACGACTCATCCATGGCTTCCCTGCAGGAGATCGTGTAGATTTGGTCTTCCGGTATGTTAGGGAGCAGAGTCTTGACCAGGGTAACTAGGTGATGGGGAACCTTTCCACTTTCCTCTCTCTGCTCCGGTGGAAGACGGTCCGACTTATTGATTGCCAAGATGATGCACTTGCCGAGTTCCTGGCAGCGTCTGACGGCCTCCACTACTTCGGGCTCCATGAACAGCTGGCAGAAGCCGTCATTGCTCTTCGAATCTTCAACATATTCAAGTGAGAGGACGACGATAATTACGTCAGATTCCAAGGCTCTCGCCTTTGCACGTCGGATGCCTTCTGTTTCTACCGCGCCGATGGTCACGGGCTTCCCCCCTTGCTGCAAGCTGTGGTTTCCGCTCCCGGATCTTAACCCTGCCATATCCCCCATCTTACAGTACCAACCACCAATGTCAACTCCCACATCCACGATATCCCTGGTGGTGCCTTCTTCAGTGCTAACGATAGCCGCCTCTCTGCCCACTATTCTGTTGAGTAGGGAGCTCTTCCCGGCGTTCGGTGCCCCCAGCAAAGCAACCTTGATCCCGCTTCGTAGAAGCTCACCCTTTGACGCATTCTGGATGTGAAGGCCGATCTGCCGATATAGCACCCGTACCTGCGAAGCAACCGAATCTATCAACTCACGAGGGGATTCATCAAAATGCTGATCCTCAGCAAAGTCAATCAAGGCCTCGAGTTCCCCACGGGCATATAAGAGTTCCTGACGCCAAAGTTCAAACCGTTTCGAGAGTGCGTCGCTTGAACCTCGGACAGCGAGACGCCGTTGCTGTTCCGTCTCCGCAGCAAGGATATCACCTAATGCTTCGATCTGGGGTAAGTCTAGCCGGTTATTCATGAAAGCTCGACGGGTGAATTCACCGGGCTCCGCATAGCGGATAGGTTGCTCTGATATATTGCAATTGGCGACTGCCGCGAGTACCGCCTTGACGATAGCAGAACCCCCGTGTAGATGAAGCTCGAGAACATCCTCACCGGTTACTGTTCGAGGATGCGGAAAGAAAAGGATAAGGGCGCTAGGATCGAGAACGGTACTGCTCGATGGTGGTTGTGTTGGGTCGAAAAGGGTTCGCAGAGCAGCCACACGTGGCTTTGGTAAGGGCGATCCAGGGCATAGCGCTTGATAAATCTAGAAGGATATGTCTGTAAGCTAGATATGGATGCGATATATCACGCACGGTTGGACACGTGATAACTAGTAAGCTAATCTCATCACCGCCCCTAGAAAGAAAGTCGGAACATACGGGCAAACAGGCAGGTCCTGATATCCGCACAATTGCTATAGCAGCCCTCCCAAGAGCCGTGGAAAGAGCGTAGATGGTAGAATCATTACTGCCAGCTAATTGAATGACAGGCGATGAGTTGAAGGCTCGGAGCGTAGAATTCTGCCATGATGACAACAGCGGCAATCTCTTAGCTGGGTGGTGGGATTGTACAGCAGCACCTGAAGTAAGAAGTGCGCTGCATAAACAGCAGGAGCTCCATGCTAGGCTTGAGTTACGGGATAAACCCCAGTAACTGGTTGCAAGTGATGATCTTAGCATACGCAAGATGGCAAACGAGGGGTCGGGAGGATTTGCTACGGGTGAAATCTCGAATCTCGCGTGTAATCACGTGACCACAACCACCTGTTCTTTTCCGTTCTTTTTCCTTTGCCTCAGCTTTTTCCCGCATCAAGTGAAAAATGAACAAGGAAATACAATACCAAACAAATAAAATAAAATAAAGTTATCATAGATTCTGTAGTTAAAACTAAGATTGATACATATCATAGTAGTAATTATCAGACGGTCAGTAGTTAGTTTCATGTTTGCGAGGAGCTTGCTTATTCAACCGTATTGTTAAAATCTGCTAGCATTTTAGACTGGGCTTTTGGAAGGCTCTTAGTGGTGGAAGCTCGGCTAGCATCCATCCCACCACTTAGAGCGTTTAAAATGTTTGCAGTCTACGGTTGGGCCTTGGCAATTCCTCCCGGCCTCTGATTGGTCAGGAAAAGAATGACCTCTTCGCTAGCGTCTGGGTCCACTTTCCACGTGATACTAGGGCTTGTAAGTTGTGAGTATGTACCATTTGTTAGGCAACAACAT
>NPHW01005535.1:0-28271 GCA_002240705.1 Elaphomyces granulatus | reverse complement strand
AATTTCTACATTATGGGCGAGTTAAAGTCGAAACATTTATGCGAACATATTTAAACGAATACCTGAACTTCAAAATGTAATTTGCACATAACTTTAGGCGGAGAGAAACACTTAATTCGGTCAAGTAGCATTGTTGACATTTACCAATTTTTTGGTTGGGTACCGTTGGCGATTAGGTAGGGTGGGCGATTGCCCCGTGGATACAAGTACAGAACTACCAGTTGTGAATGGGGGCTGGCATAGTCATTTGCTGAGCGCAGCGAAGCAATGTATTAGAGCGTTCTTGCCACTTGTTATTCCACATTCCCTATGCTTAGAATATCCTGAGCTGTGGTGTTTGCAGACTCCAATGAATTTGGGAACCAGCCTGATCTAGGGCATGTGTTAGTGCTGCTGATTCCTATGATAGTGAGGCAACTCGACCTCGATGTCCAGTCACCTCAAACCTCCTTCCCATCGTGCTCCAGGGCCGACCCCATCAGTATCATCGTACGCTGGCGATACTCCGTCGACCAGCTCCTCTGAACCGTCGACTTTTCAGCCTACGCCGGAATCCAATGGATCTGATCAGGGAAGTGCTGCTTCAAGCCCTAAACGGACCTCAGCTGGGCTCCACAAACTCCGGACGAACTTTGACCAGGATCCGGAGGGATTAAGCTTAAGGCCAGAGTCACAGAAACGTGGTGGTCCATCCGGAGAGGAGGAGGAGGAGGAGGAGGAGGAAGAGGAATATGATTCTGAAAAAGAATTCAGAGCTGCCCGCCGGCATCCCTTGTCTTCTTCTCGCACAGCCTACACTGCAGACGAGGAAAAACGGGTAGTGAAGAGATTTGACCGGCGATTGGTGATATTTCTGGCCTTGTTGTATCTGCTTTCTTTCTTGGATCGATCAAGTGAGTTGTCTAGTGGCATTGGATGAATCCAGACTTTGTGACTTGGAAATAACAAAGCTCTTTGCAGACATTGGAAACGCAAGGATAGCCGGCCTTGAGGACGATTTACAACTATCTTCTTCGCAATATGAATGGCTGCTTACGGCTTTCTATATCACGTATATTCTTTTTGAATGGATGACTTTGATGTATCGGCTGGTACCTGCACATATATATATCTCTCTCTGCGTTTGTGCTTGGGGGTTAATTGCATCATTTCAGTCCTTGGTATCTTCCTTCTGGGCTCTTCTCATTCTCCGGGCATTATTGGGGATTTCTGAGGCAGCATTTGGGCCCGGTGTCCCCTTCTATTTATCCTTATTTTACAAACGCGAGGAGTTGGCATTGCGGACGGGATTATTTATCTCAGCAGCCCCGTTGGCAGCCTCGTTCGCTAGCAGCCTTGCATGGCTGATCGTCAAGCTCAGCACCAACGGTCCTATTGCGCCATGGCGGATTCTCTTTCTCGTCGAGGGATTTCCAACTGTAGTAGTTGCTGTTTCGGCCTGGTTTCTTATCCCCGATGCGCCTGGAAGCGCTCGATTCCTTAGTCCTCGCGAGAGAAAAATTGCTACTCTGCGATTACCAAATAGCAAGATCAACCGTCCCATGGCCCTCAATGGGGCATTTAACTGGCGTGCAGTTGGTGAGACCCTAGTCGATCCAAAGTCGTATATCACTGCGGTGAGTTTCGTTTGATTATATTGTCAAGCGCTTTCTCTGGTAGGCACCCATTCTAACTTGTGAGATATAGTTAATGTTCTTTTCGTGCAATGTTGCCTTTAGTTCAATGCCAGTGTTTTTGCCAACCATCATTAAAGAGTATGTCAGATGCAATATTGGCACAAGTGATTGAGCACTGTTGATTTATATTCTGGTAGCATGGGATATTCCTCTCTGGCCTCCCAAGCTCTTTCCGCTCCTCCGTATTTGGTCGCTTTTTTTGCTGTCCTCATCACCGCTTCGCTCTCCGACCGCGATCGTGTTCGAAGTCCCTACTTAATTATCCACGCCCTTCTTTCAGCGGTCGCATATCTCACAATTGGAGTCACAGGCCACTTCCACTCTTACATCCCCCCAACAACTCACATCCTTATCCGATATGTCTTCATATACCCAGCGGTTTCTGGCTTCTTCTCTGCCATCACTCTGATCATCACGTGGACAATGGACAACCGCCCGTCACACGAAGGCAAGGGCACTGGTATAGCGATCCTTAACACCATCGGGCAGTTTGGTCCCCTCGTCGGGACAAGATTATATCCCACTAGCGATGGGCCATGGTATGTCCGTGGTATGTTAGCTTGCTCTTGTTTCATGCTTTTTGTGGCAGTCTTAGCGTCTGTGTTGAGGGTTCTCTTGCAAAGGGAAAATCGAAGAATTCCCGAAGCCGGGATAGAAATAGAATTGGAAATTGGTGAAGGAGAACGCGACGGTTTGATGGGCCATCATCGGAGTGCGCGAGAGATGCCCGGGGTCGGTACCCAACCTAGCGTGACATACCATATACTATAAATTAGGTGCTTTTTTGGTTTCTTGACCGTCTCCAATGTCCATTAATATGTGTCATCTTTATGCTACTACATATATGATACTGGAGATCTATTTTGTACAAATAATGAAAGATATGGCAGTAGTTTGAATGTGAGTACCGTCCCTAATACTATGACCAACCCATTCAGTTTATTCATTTTCGACCACGGCCTGCCCAATTAGCTATATTATTATTGACTGACAGGCACTGACAATGAACCGAGGATCCTCCATATTTGCCTCTCAGTATCAAAAATAGAACGCAAATAGGTCGCCACGATATACATATAATTATAGTTCTATATTACGATGCGGCTACGATGATGTGCGACCCATTGATGACGAAATATCTTGGATCTCCTTCTCATTTGTCGGACCGGTTGTCCAAATAATTTTTATTTATGGTCACATAACTAACCAGCAGCATTTAAACTGAGTTCTCCACGGCCGCGTTATGACGATTGATTGATTTGCTTTTGCCGTTCCCCTTCAAAAATGATCTCCCTTTTGTTGTAATGGCTTTTTTATCCTGGCCTCGAATTTGGATTAACTTTATTATCAACTTCAATCTTTTGTCTTTTCTAACGAATGATTTTCCCTTCTTTTTATGCATTCTAGATCTCGCGGTCATGGTACTTTGTCCTCATCCTCCATCACGAATGCTGTGGAGTTACTTGCAAAGAGCCGCCAGATCACGCCCTTTGCGGACAACATCTGCCATTACAAGAACGACGTCTACAACGGCGTCTTACATCCAGACTAAATCTCCGCCAGTTGCCGACGCAAATAATCCCCAAAGGTTCGGAGAGTTCAACCTTGAAGATAGAGTCATTGCTGTCACTGGCGGAGGTCGAGGACTGGGTCTTGCTATGGCAGAGGCGTTGATGGAGGCAGGTGCGAAAGGTTGATATTCTATCCTTCTTATCTTTAGGCTTTAAGATTTTTCTTGTTAGTGTCAGGAGGTGACAATGCTGACGGGTAATTGCACCTCAGTTTTCTGCATGGACCGCTTAGAATCACCGGATCCCGAGTTCGAAGCAGCTCGAGATGGTGCAAAGAGCGACAATGGCGGCAGCCTAAATTATCTGCGTATTGACGTCCGTGATAGCGTTAATGTTCAGAACACCATCCGTGAGATTGCTGCCGAGTCAGGGCGACTTGACGGCATGATCTGCGCGGCAGCCGTCAATCACGTTCAGAGTGCCATTGAGCATTCCCAGTCCGCCATGGACGAAGTCATGCACATCAACTACAATGGCGTCTTCAACTCTGCAACGGCCGCAGCCAAGCAGATGTTCCACTACAAGTCTCCTGGATCCATTCTTTTGGTAGCCAGTATGAGTGGTCTTATCGCCAATAAGGGCATGACTTCCCCCGTGTACAACTCTTCCAAAGCCGCAGTCATCCAACTGGGGCGCTGTCTCGCCATGGAATGGGGCAGGCACGGCATTCGAGTGAATAGCCTCTGTCCCGGACACATCATCACGCCAATGGTCGAGCAGGTCTTCGAGAAAACACCGGCCGCCCGGGCTTCCTGGGAGTCAGAGAACATGCTTGGACGACTGGCGGCTCCTGAAGAGTTTCGGGGGGTAACCCTCTTCGCCCTCAGCGATGCTAGTAGTTTTATGACCGGAAGCTGTCTGCTCGTGGATGGTGGGCATACAGCTTGGTAAGATCAGGAGATATGTATGTATGTATGTATGTATGTATGTATGTGCGCGCACGCATGTGTTTTCTTTTCTCCTTTTTCCCTTCGCCGCTGCCTTTGAAACTTTGAAGTTTATGTTTATTAATCAATTTCAAGACCCTCAATCCTCGTAATATCTTGTCTGACATGTTATACCCTACCAAGTACTACAACTGACACAGAAATTAGGCTTTTCGTTTTACTAAATTGATGTAAGTGGTAATCAAGGGGTTGGATATAGAAGAGTGTTTTGAGAGACGATGTTGTTTATCCTTCATTGTGAATATTTCAAACACCGTCTTGTGGGTTGGATATTGAATGCTGGAAATGTGTACCATCATTTAAGCTCCCAAAATCAAGCTTCATTAGCAACCTGTCCACGCCTGCCGCTCTCCGGGGAGTATATATATTATTCTGGTCAGACTGGTCAGTGATGTCCAGCAACTCATTGTGGTCGGTTGGCAGTTCAAAACCACGCCTTCCTTCTCCTGATCGGCTATCATCAATATCTCGCAGCCGTGATACAACATCCTGGGTGCAGGCATCTACATCATCCCTTGCCTCACGTAGATCGTGCCAAATTTCCATTTCCTCGTGCCCGTAGTCGGCTAAATTATCGACCACACCCTCATCAGCTTCAAGGTCCAGGTTCCTCTGGACAATTTCAAGTCGGGAGACCAGGGAAATAAGATGGTCAATGGTGGTGAGGAGGGAACGAAGGGAGCGGACAAAGGGGACCTCTGTCAGAAACACAGACTGGGCCAGAATGGAAAGGTAACGACGATGTGCCACGGTGAGGGTTTCTGGATCATGCCTTTGCCCTTTTGACTGCGTTGAGTGCTGAGAAGTCCCCAAGATGGCACCTGCACCGGAGAGGGTGCTTGTATCTACATGCTGCGAGGATGACGCTGTTCCAGGGCGCGAATGGGACATCGGCATTGGACCTGCTGGCGATCCTTCAAGCCATCGTCTAAAATGTTGCCAGCATCCATTGACCACCTCCCCTTGGAAATAGCTGGCGATCTCTGACAGTATGAAGACTGAGGCGCTCATGATTGCCCAGATCGGTCGCATCTGTATCGTTCTAGCCTTTTCCCTGCGCCTCTGCGTCTGAAGTCGATTTTGACCACCTCGAGTATTGCTTCGTGGCGGACCCCATGGCGATGGGTAGCTTCGTCGGAGAGAGGTGTGCTTCCAGAGGTTGTTAAGGCGGATTTGTGCTCGCCGGATTCCAAGAAGATAGGCATGAATTCTTGAATAGACGGCGATGTCCGATGTTGCTAGAAAAAGATCGATGGGAGGTGGTACTCGGAGCGAGAAAGTTGTCGGGACCGGAAATAACAGGTCATCGAAGGAGACATTAGAGATGTCCGCAATTAGACTAGCTGTACCTAAATCACGGGACGGTGTCATTGCACGACTGCCTTTCTTGTTACTAATTGATAGCTGTAGCAACTCTCGAGCAAGATCTAATTGTTCGTCGACTGGATCTTCTTCATTTTGGAGGGAATAAAGCTCCACCCATGTTTGAGATAAAGCTGCCATTACCTCTCCTTCTTTGACAACGAGTCCATCCAAATCGCCGGTTTTCCCGCTCCCTGAAGCCCCAGACATTGAGTACTTTTTCTGTACTTGGAGATCAGCATGAGATATGAGCGCCATAGCGAATTCCCCACGCCCTAAGAGTAGGAAGTCATGAAGCAGCGAGAGGACCTCCAGGATCTTAGGTAGTGGAAGGAGTTTGGAGAGAGAAGTCTGCGATAACGATAGCCGAATTGCTGTCACTGCATTTGATAGACTCGATGTCGATATGGGTGACTCCAGCGACGAAAGGTGGGAGATGTGGCCACTCTGTAGAGTCACCTCCCCCATTGAACTTCGATAACTACTACTAGTTGAGCCGTTCCGGCGTCCCCTGAGATGGTTCAGGGAGTTTCCAATGAATAAGATCGAAGAGGCTGTCGCTGGCGATACAAGTTTTGGAAGTAAGTTAACATGCATGACAAAACCTACTGTTCCTGGTGGACTAGCCCCATCCCCCTCCTCATCCCTGGGGATGCTGGGTTGAACAAAAAAGTCGTCTTTACCGAAGGTCGGCACGTTCCCATAGAGCAGCCACATTGACAACTGCCTCATCCAAGCGGTCTCCGCGGACTTGACCAAGAACAAGGCCATCTGCTCGAGATCCTGGTGACCAGTTTGTGACTCCCTGCGGAGATGGTCGATGATAGCAGCACCGCTGCAGGCCCCTGTGGCTCCGTCCTCGACCTCTTCCGGCTGCATGAACCGTGCAACCCCCCATAACCACTCTAGCCTCCTTGTCCACGGCGCAAATTCGCCAACAATGGTCGATAAAGGGACGATCCCATATCCGCCCACGTAGCCACTGTCCTTGAGAAGAATTGCCTTCTCTACTTCGAGGATCCTTTTTTGGAATCCTCCCAGATGCTGCGTCGCGATGGCGGCAGAGACTGCGCGACAAACGGTCGAAGGATTGGAGGATGATATCTGGGAGGTATGGGTGCGCAGTAGCGTATGAAGGCGACTCAGGCGTGCGAGGGACGCTAGCAGAGCCTTCTCAGGGGGAGAGAGAAGTGGAAAAGAGGTTGCTGAGCCAACATGGTCAGCCTCAGGGTCGAGGAGGGGAGACGGCTGACCGGAGAGTGCGAGGAGAATCTCGTGAAGCATTCTGTGTGGATGTTCAAACTTCAGAATAATGGTTCTTCAATGCATAGGGTTGGTGGTGGAGGACCCTCAACGTCGACAAAAGTAATCATTTCTGTATGCACTGTGTCAAGACATCGTCAGTTCATTCCTGCTGATTATTCAGAATGGTTTGATGACTCTTGTCGCCCTCAGTTCTGCTTAGTAATTTGAGTGCGGAGTTGTGGTTATGTTTTGAACCTAACAACCTAATATAAAATGTAATCTTAGGCAATCAAGCATTTGCATCTTTCCAGCGTCTTTTCTTTCCTGTCATAAAAATCTGAAATCTGATTTATTATTCGTTCTTCGCTTTGGCGCTGCTGCTGCTGCCTATCCATCTTCTATCCCGCCACTCCCCAGCTACCTAACGTCAACTCTCGATGCTCTCTTAGCTTACCAACTGCCCTGCTCCTCACACCGCTATATAATTAAAATTTACCCCTCTATTTGGGATCTGGCAACACAAGCCTTCATATACCACGCCTAACTTTGTTGAAAGTCTTGCCTCAAGCAAGGCTTTCATCCTGCAGTCTTTCACCATTCAATCAGACGTTGACCTTGGTGAAACTGCGAAGCTGGGAAAGCGAAAGGCAGCTAGCGACGAACTACCCGATCGAACCCAGAAGAAGATCATGAGTGTACGTGACTCCTACAGAAACAGACCTGGTGTTATGCCTTCATCGGACCCCCCTCTCCTCCGTTTTCTGACTCTATATACCCTAAATGCTAACGAAACGGTTTCAGGACGACAAGATGCAGCTGGACGACCCACAGGAGACTGTGGAGTTGACTAAGCATGAAGAGATTGATGAGTCTTTATACAGTCGACAGCTGTATGCAGGTCCTCGATTTTAGGTGTAGCTTATTAGACTGATGCTGACGATGTATAGGTACGTCCTGGGGCACGAGGCTATGAAGCGCATGGGCTCGTCGAATGTCCTAGTCGCTGGCCTCGGGGGTCTAGGCGTTGAGATAGGTGAGCGCTCTTAGCCCCACGGGTGATACTGTGAACTGCGTTGCCTAACTACTATATTGATAGCAAAAAACATAGCACTTGCTGGCGTCAAGTCACTCACTCTTTATGACCCTACTCCAGTTGGGACCTCTGATCTCTCATCACAATTTTTCCTCCAGTCACAGGATGTGGGAAAGCGCCGTGTTGACGTGGCCGCCCCGCGAGTTGCTGAGCTGAATTCATACGTCCCTATCACAATTTTCGAATCGGAGAGCCTCACCGATGACCTCCCGCAACTGAAACATTTTCAGGTGATCGTGCTGACAAAGACGTCTCTAAAGGATCAGCTCACGATTTCCGACTTCTGCCACCAGAATGGAATATATATAGTGATTGCGGATACTTTCGGTCTGTTTGGCTATCTATTCAATGATTTCGGGGAGAAGTTCACGGTCGGTGATGCCACTGGGGAGGATCCCGTGAACGGAATTGTCGCTAATATCGACGAAACCGGGCTGGTGTCTGCGTTGGACGAGACCAGACATGGATTGCAAGACGGGGACTACGTGACGTTCACTGAGATCAAGGGTATGGAAGAGCTGAACCACTGCGATCCTCGCGAGATTACAGTTAAAGGTCCTTATACATTCTCAATTGGTGATGTGTCTGGTCTTTCTGCCTACAAGGGCGGGGGTCTCTATAGCCAGGTCAAGATGCCCAAATTCCTTGATTTCCAGCCACTCAACGAGCAGATTAAGAAACCCGAGCTAATGACTTCCGACTTCGCCAAACTTGAGCGACCGCAACAACTCCATATCGGTATTCAGGCCCTTCAAAAATTTGCGGAGAACCATGATGCGCAGCTTCCTCGCCCTCATCATGAACGCGATGCCCAGGAGATGCTGGAGCTTGCCAAAGCTCTTGCTGAAGGTTCCGAGGAGAAAGTGGAGCTGGATGAGAAGCTCATCAAAGAGCTCAGCTACCAAGCCCGTGGTGATCTCAATCCCATGGCTGCACTCTTCGGAGGCTTGGCCGCCCAAGAAGTCCTAAAGGCCGTCTCCAAGAAGTTCCATCCCATCATTCAATGGCTCTACTTTGACTCACTCGAGTCGTTACCAGAATCTGTTACTCGCTCAGAAGAGGCCTGCAAGCCAGTTGGCAGTCGCTACGATGGGCAGATTGCAGTTTTCGGCAAGGAGTTCCAGGAAAAGATTTCGAATATGAATCAGTTCCTTGTCGGCGCAGGAGCCATCGGGTGCGAAATGCTAAAGAACTGGGCGATGATCGGTTTGGGCACAGGACCCGAGGGGAAAATCCGCGTGACGGACATGGATCAGATTGAAAAGAGCAATCTCAACCGCCAATTTCTGTTCCGAAGCAAGGATGTCGGAAAACTCAAGAGTGACTGCGCTTCTGCTGCGGTCCAAGCGATGAACCCAGAACTAAGCGGCAAAATCGTAACCCTACGCGATCGTGTGGGCTCGGACACCGAACATGTTTTCAGCGAGGAGTTCTGGGAGGAACTTGACGGCGTGACAAGTGCCTTAGACAATGTCGATGCGAGAACCTATGTCGACCGCCGTTGTGTTTTCTTCCGAAAGCCCCTGCTAGAAAGCGGAACCTTAGGAACGAAGGGCAACAGCCAAGTCATTCTGCCCCACGTAACCGAGTCATACTCGAGCTCCCAGGACCCGCCGGAAAGATCCTTCCCTATGTGCACATTGAAAAGCTTCCCCAACCGTATTGAACACACGATTGCCTGGGCGAGGGATCTCTTCCAGGCATACTTCGTTGGGCCTCCAGAATCCGTCAATCTGTATTTGTCCCAGCCCAACTATATCGAACAGACACTCAAACAGGCCGGCAACGAGAAACAGACTCTAGAAAATCTCCGCGACTTCCTTGTAATTGAGAAGCCGATTAGTTTCAATGAGTGCATTGTCTGGGCCCGCACTCAATTCGAGATCCAGTACAACAATGCCATTCAGCAATTGTTGTATAACTTCCCTCGGGACTCTACAACCTCGACAGGCCAACTCTTCTGGTCTGGGCCCAAGCGTGCGCCAACGCCCTTGAAATTTGACAGCTCGAACCCGACCCATCTCGGCTTTGTCGTCGCAGCAGCCAATCTCCATGCGTACAATTATGGCATCAGAGGCCCCACTGCCGACAAGGAGTATTATCGAAAGGTTGTCGACAGCATAGTCATTCCTGAATTTACACCAAGTCCAAACGTAAGGATTCAGGCAGACGACAACGAACCCGATCCAAACAACCAAACATCAAGATCATCGTTCGATGATAACTTTGAGATTCAGCGCCTTGTTTCATCCCTTCCGCCCCCTAAGTCCCTTGCGGGGTTTCGCCTTGTACCTGTGGAGTTTGAGAAGGACGATGACACAAACCACCATATCGACTTCATTACTGCGGCCAGCAACCTCCGCGCCGAGAACTACGACATCCAACAGGCAGACAGGCACAAGACGAAGTTCATTGCTGGGAAGATTATCCCTGCCATTGCTACAACGACTGCACTTGTCACCGGCCTTGTAACTCTCGAACTTTACAAGATCGTTGATGGCAAGAAAGACGTTGGGAAGTACAAGAACGGCTTCGTCAACCTGGCGCTGCCATTCTTTGGTTTTAGCGAGCCGATCGCGAGCCCCAAGGGTAAGTACATAGGAAGGAATGGGGAAGTTACGGTTGATAAACTATGGGATCGCTTCGAGGTGGACGATATCCCACTTAAGGACTTCCTGAAGCACTTTTCCGACCTCGGACTGGAGGTTACTATGGTTAGTTCAGGGGTCAGTTTGCTGTATGCCAGCTTCTATCCTCCATCAAAGGTCAAGGATCGTCTGCCCCTGCGGTACGTATTTCTGTTCGCTGTTTCCACGGTCATGGCATTCTCTAACAGTGGAACGATAGGATGAGCAAGCTCGTGGAACATATCAGTAAAAAAGCCATTCCTGATCACCAGAAGAATGTGATCTTTGAGGTCACGGCTGAGGATCAGACCGAGGAGGATGTGGAGGTCCCATATGTGATGGTCAAGCTGCGGAAGTAAGTTTGAGGGATTTGTCACGTTTTCCTGATGAAACATTCTGGACTCTGGGCATGGTTTTTCAAATTCAAAACGGTTAAAAACACTGGTTGGATTTTTTTTGTGCTAGTCAGAATTTAAAGTGGGAGGACTCCACATAGACTAGTTCTTATTTGTATGTAGGTATTATTATTCGTTTGCCACGAGCCAATTATCATGATTCATGAATATGCCGCAGCCCAACGTGCTGTCCTATTCATTTTCTTTTGCCTAGCTCGTTTTGCGTAATCAATCATGGAGTATTATTAAGGAATGGAGTCATGTCGCCTCAGCCATAAAGGGACTGTGGTCGACCTTGACCATTTAACAAATCCTATCAAATCGATGATAACTTTACCTCAGTGTCCTCAGCTTTACCTCAGCTGAATCTAGAACCTGCTAACGTCATCATCCCCGCATTTTAAGGTCAAAGTTAAACGGGGTTGCTAATTATTACGAGATATTTCAAATTAAGTGTATGTACCCTAAACCCTATGACGTGCTTTACTCTCAGCTCTTGTACTACTTACCTACTATGGTAGTAGTATGTCTTTAGTTGCTGCTATTGTGCATACACTATTATCATATCTATACTAAATTGATATCTACCTAGGTAACTATCATAGGGGAACTACCTACTCAATTGAATTAGGTATGATACATAGTATATGTACTGTACTGTACTTTCTTGAAATATACCTAGGTATATATCTGACCCCTCCCAGCTCATGTCTTCTTCTTCTTTACTGCGGACCAGACAGCTTCTGAATTACTTCCGTCAACCTCTCTCTCTCTCACTAGACAGTCCAAGTACAACCACCATCAGTGGGTTTAAAGCAGGTATAACTAGTGGAACTATGGCGGTACGTTGGCAAATAAGAAGAAGAATGATATTTTATTGTTTTTTTCTCCTCCGTCCCTGGCCTGCAGGATGAACGATAGTGTGTGTATGCAATTGCTAATTGGAAGTTAATGATACCTAGACCGGAAAGATTACCAATTGGGTGCATCCGAATGATAAGTCCGGCGAGTTCAAGCGTGGAGCGTCTTCATTTCGCAATTGGATCTCTGCGGCGCCTGGGGCTGAGTTTCCGCCGGAGAAAGGACGGTATCATCTTTATGTCTCGTATGCGTGTCCTTGGGGTATGTATATATATCATTTCAAATTCATTTTTATTTATTAATCATTTCTCCTCCGTCAAGGGAGGCACTGTTCTTTTTGGGCCGATTTACTAATTAGTATACCTCTCCAGCACATCGAACGCTTATTACTCGCAAGCTCAAGGGTTTAGAAGATATTGTTCCGTTTACAGCAGTGCATTGGCACATGGGAGAGAAAGGCTCGTATCTATTGTCTAATGATTTTATCCTTTCCCCGTTTCCTCCTTGTCTACAGAAAAATCCTTTCAACGAATCTCAGAAATAAGTTCTTCTTTCTCATTTCTATCATAGGATGGCGATTTATGACTCCCGACGAAAACCTTCCCGGTGAAAATGTCACGCCAGACCCTCTCCATCCTGCATACACTCACCTCCGCAATATTTACTTTGAGGTGGATCCAGAATATAGTGGCCGCTTCACAGTCCCGACGCTGTACGATAGTAAGACGAAGCGTATCGTGAGCAACGAGGTTGGGAAATGAACCCCCTTTCCATCTCAAATACCCGGTGGATATTCCGTGGGTCAACTTGTATTGTATGATATCTAACATTATTTCCTTTCGTGAACCTACAGAGCTCCGAAATCATCCGCATGTTCTACCACGAATTCGATGCCCTCCTGCCGGAGAAGTACCGAAAGATTGACCTTCTCCCGGAAGCTCTGCGATCCGAAATCGATGCCACCAACGAGTGGACTTACTCCGACGTTAACAACGGCGTCTACAAATGCGGCTTCGCAACGACACAGGAGGCATATGAACGGGCGATGCATACGCTCTTCGCCGGTCTCGATCGCGTCGAGGCCCATCTCGCTTCAGCCACGGGGCCGTTTTACTTCGGCGAAACTGTCACAGAGGCAGACATTCGGCTCTATACGACCATCGTGCGCTTCGATCCCGTGTACGTGCAACACTTCAAGACCAACATTCGCGATATCCGCTCCGGATACCCGGCCATCCACCGTTGGCTGCGTCTTCTTTATTGGGACATTCCAGCCTTTGGGGAAACAACCCAGTTCGAACATATCAAGAAGCATTATACCAAGAGCCATTCGCAGATTAACCCCTTCGCGATCACGCCTTTGGGTCCCCTACCAGATATTCTCGCCAAGGGAGATGAAGTCATAGCAATGGCTGCCAAATCCAACTGAGTTGTTCTGATGACCGTGGGGCAAAACGTCGTTTTGCATATTGAGAAAAGAGTCCAAAAAGGAAAAGTATATGAACTTTGTTTACTGTAAATAACAGCTAATGTCATTGCAACGATTGTCTATGTATGTTGTCATTAACTCGACAGATGGCCATAGCAAACTTTCTGTAACCCTTGCAACGCATCAAAGCCGTTAGTTAGAGTAATAGGATAGGCCAAACATCTCATAGGGTACCGAAAAGTAACTGGGAAGCTCTAAAGATCCACCAACGTTTGGTGGATCGACGGCGCCACCGAAATTGGAAATTTAAGCGCGGCAAATGCTCGTACTCCACGACGCCAAGCATATCATGCAACGAGACTTCTTGCCATGTCGTATTATGTGCATGAGGTGTGAGAAATGATGCTCCTCAAAGTAGACCCATAGTTGAACATGAGTAAAGCGCGAAAAACAAGGGAATGAAACAGAAAAGAAAAAGGGCGAGCTTGGAAATGTACATGCAAAACCAAGTTCTATGGCGCGACATGAATGAAGTGCGTTCTAAGAAAAGCAAACATACCATTCCCGGAAACGATCTTTGAGGGTATCAAGAGAGAACAGAAATGTGATGGACACTAAATGAGTTAAAGAATGAATGGGGTCCCTAGAGCTAAGCTCCTTTAATGACCAATCATGGGCACACACCAGTCACTTCAGAGCAAGTGCTCTCTTTGCGTTTTCATAAACAACATAGCTGATGGATACTGCAGGGGCAACTTTAAGCAGAGTTGGTGTCAGTCCTTTGTAGAGGCCACGAAAGCCTTCTGCTCGGATAGTTCTGCGTGTGACATCGGCTATGCCGTCGTAAGTGAATGGATGGAGGACAGTGCCCTGAGTTTGTAATCTTGTTCGTAGAACATTTAGTGGATAAACGACAGAGGCACCAAACGCGCCGCTGAATGCACCGATAGCGCCAGTAGTAAAGTTGCTGAGGGGCACATCATCCTCATGGCAATGTTGACGACGAGCTTTGCGGGCAAGAATTGAGGCCTTGAGATACTCAAATGTTGTAAGATCAATCGCGGCATAGGGAAACATGCCAATAACTCCTAAAGGCAGACCGCGAAAAAAAGATAAGATGCCATTAGTCTGCCACATCTTCTTGGTTGTCGCAGCAATAAGCTGGTTTCCTTTCAGACCACCTTCGACCGTCTCGCATTGCATACGGCTAGTTAAACATTGTCAGTGACAACGGCAAACTGACTAAGGCGTCCACGACGTACAACTTAAGGGTATCGAGAGGATACACAAAACATCTAAATGACATGTAAGTGGATTCTCCATGACTCTTCTCTGGAAGGGTAACATACTGCGCGACCATACCACCAAATCCGCCAGATAAGAATTGCGATGATGGTAGAAGTCGTTTCGTATCATTATGGCCTTCAAGTCGAGCAAAGGCCCGTTTTGAGGCCTGTTCACATCAGCGGGGATCAACAGTATGCCAACAGTGATTCTTACTTCGTAGGCTCCAAATTTGATTGCCGATTCCGGCATGATTTTTACTACATTAAGACCGTTTCCTAAACCCATCAGGCCTGTACTTCAACTGGGGTTCAAAACAAACCACAGACCTGCAAATAAACTTCTAATCCCCCCAGCACGCCATAAGTCTCGCATCGCGTCCACAAGTGCCGAGATTCCCCTGGCTGCCGCTTGCAGAGGAGAACCTTCTTTTGCTGCAAGCGCTGCCTCGTTTTTGACGTCAGTCCGGGCGATGAGATAAACTTTGAGACGGTCGAAGGGAGCAGTAGCTGTCCTTGAGACCGCTCCTGCGATCCCGCCGGCTAGAAAGTAACCTAGGTGAGGGGTGTTCTCCGTCAACTTCTGTTCATAATATCGAAAGGACATCCACATGGCTACAATCCTGGGCAGAGGCAGCCACTCCAGCTCCAGGTCTCCATCCAAAAAAACCAAATCAATATCAGAGGTGGGCTCAAGATTCGGTTCTGGGCCAGGGTGCATCTGACCCAGGGAAGCGACAGAGGCCCTCGAGACGGGAACTCGCGAAAGATCATAGAAGAGACCCTTGACAGCAAGGAGGAAACGAGTAAGGAACGAGAGGGGTATACCTAAACCCTGCAGAGGCTCATTGATGTGGACATCTCCTTCCGGGTTTAGATTTCCCGTGGCTGAATAGTAGGACAGGACGATGCGCAGGTTGGGCCTCTCAGCGGGAAGGAAGAGAAGGAAATCCCTGACGATGATCAGTCACAATGACAATGACCTGAAACAGCTTCGCTAGACAAGATCATCCTACCTCCATTCATCGTAGCTGATGACGCCATCTCTATTCGCGTCGACCTCCTCGAAAAATTGGTCGAGCTTCGCGTTCGAGATGGTCACTCCCGCCTTGGCGAACGCGTCTCTCAGCTCGCCTTTGTCGATTTCGCCGTTATTGTTTCTGTCGATGCTCTGAAACAGTCGCCATAGCTCCTTATCGGCATGTTTGACAAAGGCGGAAAATTCTAGCGGTCATTAGGTTGGTGACAGAGCCACATTGGGAAATGTGGGCTTACCGTCATATTGAATGCGTCCATCACCACTCGTGTCGACCACGTTCAGTACGCTTCGCAACATCGAATCTGCATTTTTGAGGGCTGGAGGGCGTCATGTCAGCGGACACACAGATGGAGCACGCGGGGAGATCACAGAGTGGTATGAGTGTCGGCTCACGATGGTCCAGCTTCTTCAAGCCTTTCCTCAGGCCAGTAAGATCAATCTGTCCTTCCTTGTGGGAGTCCAGTGTCTCCCAAAGCCTTGCGATCCTCTGCTCACGTTCATCTTTGGACTCACGGGGTCCCATCATGGACATGGGCAGGTGGTTATCTGGCACGGTTCATCGTTCGTGATAACCGTTTTGAGTCGAGAATGCCTCCGCTGAAAGGGAAGTGAGAGACTAGAGTAAATGGGGATGCTCATCAGAGCTAAATAGACAAGATGTCCGGCTCTGAATGAACATGAGCGTGGGGCGTGGGGCAGGAACATGGGAATCGCAGATGGCATAGGAGCGAGATGGGTGTTTTCCAATAGAGGTGTTGTTTGAAAGAAGATGGAACTTTTCTTTTTTGTTTTGCGTTTGTAGACGCTTGACTAACTAGAGTAGTTACATATACGAGGCTACGCCATTATTCGCCGAGATCCGGGTTCAACGACTACTGGACATACATACTTGTTAATGACGGCGCATCACAGTGCCTATTCATATAACATTTGTATTAGTAGTATATACAGAATTATTTATTATAGTAAGTATATACTAGATCATGATAATACTGCGCTTTGTCCAAATCTTGATCCGTCAATCTGAGCTTACTAGGGTTTTAACTTTTTAAGCCCTGACGAGGCTGACGAGGCTGTTTTGGGATATCTTTTGACTACTACTAGTTATGGAGTACTTTTGAGCAATCTCTGCCTTGCTGACCAAGTCCGGAGCTGATGAGGCTGTCCTAGCATGTTAAAGGGTCCGAGGCAACATTAGGTTAAATAATAATAAGCCATCGTCGATCGAAGTGCGGGCTTGGCCTCAAGATTGGCAAAAGCAAGAGCGGAGTAGATTAGATACCCCGCTTTGGACGGACGTGTTATCTACTCTTCACAGTGTCTAGACTCCCTAAGTTTGGAAAGGTGATCCTGCTTGCTGAATGTTTCCATCCGGTATACTACTTGGGAGTGTTGGGACTGAAGATAGAGTATTCGAAGTCATTCACTGTTACTGTGTCCGTCATGGCTGCCAATTTTTGGGCATCGACCCAACGCCGCCACTGGTTATTTTCGAAGGAAAAACTGGCAGAGATTAGAGACAACCTCAAGGAGCGAGATAAGCTAGCCCATTCACAGTTCCCTCTGCCAGATTCGAGACTTCTTAATATATACTTTAACCAACGTGAGCAACCCACTTCCTGCTCCGACAGGAGAACTCGAAAGTCCAAGCCAACTGACATCGGCAGAGCTCACCAAACTGGGGAAGCGGATGTCTACAAGGCAACAGGCGCTGGCGACTGCTCAGGTTTATGTCAAACGATTTTACACCAAAGTTGAACTGAGGTACACCAACCCGTATCTCGTTCTAACCACCGCTTTCTATCTTGCATGCAAGATGGAGGAATGTCCGCAGCACATCCGATTTGTCGTTAACGACGCGAAGCTTCTCTGGCCAGGTACCTCTCCATACCCTATTACTTCAGTTTCATCTGTCCGCTTGTTCTTGGTGCCTTCTGCTCACACGTACGCTTTAGATTTCATCACCTCAGACGTTTCGAAACTGGGTGAATGCGAGTTCTCATTGATATCAGAAATGAACTCCCAGATGATTGTGCACCACCCATACCGGACCCTCTCAGAGCTACAGACCGAACTGAATTTAACTTCAGACGAAGTAGCACTGGCTTGGTCCGTCATCAATGACCACTACCTCACGGATCTACCGCTTCTTTACCCCCCTCATGTTATTGCTGTCATGGCTATCCTGACTGCCGTGGTCTTTAAACCCAGTCAAACCAACTTTCATGGAACCGGACCGCCGTCGTTGGCTGGCGCCCTCCGGGAAGGAGGCATTACTAACGCCCTTGCAGCGATCGGAGAAAAGAATAGTCCAGGCCCACCGCCGAGGGTTCAAAGGGTCATCAACTGGCTCGCAGAGAGTGAGGTTGATATCAAAGCCGTCATCGAATGCACACAAGAACTAGTTTCATTGTACGAGGTTTGGGAACAGTATAGTGAGAAGCATTGTAAAGAACTCATTGGGCGCATGGTGAAAAGCAAGAACCTGGACAAGTGAATGATCAATATCGGCCGCTATTTACCGGAATCCGCGCATACCATTGAGCTGGATCATTATAATAAAGATTGGTTTTTTGGATTGCCTTTTGATTTTTAGATCAAATTCATGAACATAGGTATATGTAAAACAATTGACCATATCTATAGTAATCGTTGACATGCATGTTCTCAGGTTGACAGTATATTAATAAGATGCGAAGCCCGACACTCCGAACCAACCTCAGTCCTATAATATAAGGACTCCGAAAAGTAGTTCATCAAGTCTTGGAACATACAAAGAGCATGCCAAAATAAACCGGGTTCTGGAAGTTGGGCCTCAGGTTAGGATGTAAGAGACATTCTCTGTCCAGAATTCTTCGATGTCTATTCTCCATAAACTTCAATGTTATTAGTTCTGACTAGGTGAGTAGATAAAACATATGCTGATGTCGACTAAACATTTCAGATACGTCACCTTCGTGAACTGTCCCGCTATAGACCTCAGATGACACTTCAAATTCTCTCCACTTCTGTAAACTTTCGGACAGCGAGCATATAGGGAGGACAGGATATTGCTACTTTGTGTACAAATATAACTTATGGATCGGTAACCATGCATTGGAATCTGCCATCTACATAGCATCAGCATGTGCAAGAAGGCAATTATTTTTTTACTCTGCCGTCCAAAGAAAATAGAAAAAAGAAAGAGACAGAGAAAGGGGGAAAGCACTAAGACAATCAAGGCACAAATATGTGGCATGGATTTTACTCCTTTGGGCTGAAATTCATGTGATTCATGAAGCCATTTAACTATTCCTAAGCAATCAACGTTGGAACTGCATTGCCTGATCTAGGCAGGTCATTAACTTGCCTGAAGGGATTCAGTAGTTGCCCCTAAGCTTGAGGATGCTACTCTAGCAACTAGTATTATTTTAATCAGGTGTTTTTATCCAGAAAAATATGGTAGCACGAGTTTGAATTCCCCCACATGCAGTTGTGCACCCTATCGATCCTAAAAACGAAAGTGAGGACCACCAGCAACATGCCCATAAATTTCTTCATGTAACATATTATCATTTAGTGAGAGCAAGCTAAAATAAAAACAAGTGTCAGAACCCTGGTCCAGACAAGCTACCTATATACTACACTGAGATGGATGACATTGACATGTAAGAGCTTCACGTTTTAGGCCTGAGGCACAAATCAGCAAGTATCATGTCATATGTAGGTCACTAGTAACTACCTACTATATTAGAACATGGTTAGCGCCTTCCCTAACTAAAGCAAGGAACGAAAATAACGAACGAATCGGATGGTCTGGAAAAATAATTACGGCCCATGTGGGTCAGGATCATCCGCTAGTTAACTACAAGCCTTGAGGTTTTTAAGAGCCTTGATATGTACATAGAACATATGACGTAGTCAGTGTAGCTGTAGATTGCCATTAACTATTATTAGTTATGACTTCCGTCACCATATGATAATTTATTATTATAGAAAGCCTTTTAGGTTTCGGCTATCGGGTGGCTGATTTAGCGACAAAAATGTTTAATTTCGACAATATTAATTTATCTGATGTAACTAGACTGTTTTCTCGTCAATTTGTAGGTATTCTCTTTCAATAATACATTAGATAGGGGTAGTTACAACCTCTTGGTAAGTGACAAAGCTGCGGTGTAACTGTGCTCATTGCACCCCAGTACTCATCAATTATCATTTCCGCCACTGTCGACATGGTTGCGTTATATCTAGGTAGGTATCATATAGACATTTCAATGTCTTTGTCCTTTCGTGTTGCGCTTTTTATTTTGGGTTCTTATTTTAAATCCATGATATCATAATAATCTACGATCATGTTATTTACTAGGAAGCTCCTTTACGACCTCTATTTAAATATCGGAACCTTTTCATTCTAATAAGAACACCATCTTTGCTGCTTTTCTCGTATCAATATGTTAGGCAATTTGCATTCCTGACTACATTGGATCTAATTCAATTAATTAGCGATCTGGTTGCCAACATATAGTTATAGGCTCCAGGATTTCTTCTTGTTTTCTGTTAGATGTGGGACAGAACCGGCGATCAATCGCGGAGAGCGGCCTGCCGGTTTCTTTGGCCTAACTTGTGAAGCGTGTCACCTTGCAGAGTGAGTAGTTGCATCTTGAACCTCGATATCTCGGTCTATAAAACTGGCCCACCGACTCCTGTAAGAATCAACTTACTAACAGCTTTCAAGATCCTTTATCTGTTTTATTACTCAAGTATGCTGCAAACGTGGCCATCACTGTTATGCCTATCGCTTTTCCAGCTTGTAACCGCCGTTGTCCATGATGAGTCCTTCATTCCGGATATTATCCTACGGGTCACCGCTGCAAACTACAGCCTAGCATGTCAAAATCGTTACTCTGTACTGGTTAATGGAACTTCTCCTGGGCCAACGCTCAGATTAGAAGAAGGCGAAGTTACATGGATTCGGGTATATAACGACATGGACAACTACAATACTACAATGGTATGCTTGTATGCTGGCTATGTTGTCGTGAAATTATAGACTAAACAATTTCGTTCTAGCATTGGCATGGGCTGAGCATGATGGTTGCTCCGTTTTCAGACGGCACACCAGTGTCCCAATGGCCAATCCCACCACGGCATTTCTTCGACTATGAGCTTCGGCCAGATGTCGGATATGCGGGTACTTATTTCTATCATTCTCATCTGGGCTTTCAAGCAGTGACTGCATCTGGACCTCTTATAGTCGAAGACTCGGATGATACATGTTCGTATGAATATGATGATGAGAGGATTGTCTATTTAACCGATCTTTTCTTGAACACCGATGAGGTGATTGAGAATGATCTTGCGGGGCCGAATGTTACCTGGCCTGGCGACTCGAACGACATACTGGTCAACGGCCAGGGCAGACTCGCAACAAACGCTACTGGTCAATGCTCATTAGCTGCTATTGATGTTGAGCCTGGAAAGACATATCGACTGCGTTTCATCGGTGCAACTGCCCTTTCTCTTGTTTGGCTCGCTTTTGAAGGTCATGATGCTATGACGATCATCGAAGCTGACGGGCATTACACTCAACCCCTCAATGCCAGCTATCTACAGATAGGCAGCGGTCAGCGCTTCAGCGTGCTTCTCTCCACAAAGCCGGAAACCGAGGTAGAACAACGCCAATTTTATATGCAGCTTTCAACTTTGGAGCGCCCTACTAGTTTAACAACATTTGCTGTATTACGCTACTCTGGAACTACACCTGACCTCACACATGTACCCAGTACCCCACCTCTTCCAGTTGCAAATACCACAGTTGGATGGTTAAATTATCAACTTCGCCCTCTGATACCCGACTCAAATTTCCCCACGCTCTCCGAAGTGAATAGGAGAGTTACAATCACTGTCCATCAGAATATCAGTTCAAGTGACCAGTTGACTCATATCTCCTGGCTTGAGAACGGATATCCCTGGGTGGAAACACTATCACCTACACCTTATCTCGTAGAAATCTACGAAGATAAATTTGACACTGACGCGGCATACCAACGGGCCATTGCAAATGGTGGCTTAGACCTAGATACTCGGTCATTCCCCACCAAGAAGGGAGAAGTTCTAGAAATTGTCTGGCAAAATACGGGGTCCACCGCCGGAGCTCTGGAAACGCATCCATTTCATGCGCACGGTGCTCATTACTATGATCTCGGAGGCGGTGATGGAGTATATGATTCCGCTGCCAATGAGGCCATGCTGCAGAATAACCCGCCAGTTTTGCGAGATACAACCATTCTTTACCCCTATCAAGCAACCGCCACTCCCGGTGTGCCCGCGGGCTGGAGGGCTTGGAGACTACGTGCGGACAATGCCGGTGTATGGATGCTTCATTGCCATATATTACAACACATGTTGATAGGCATGCAAACTATATTTGTGGTCGGTGATAAGGAAGATGTCGTCCAGCAATCTGGACCAGCGTCCGCAGGGTACCTCACCTACGGAGGTTCGGCTTATGGAAACGAGACCCATTCGCCAGAGGTCATGCATTTTTTTTGAAACATAGGAGCAAGCCTCTCACTTCTTTATAGATCCAGGGGGTTCCTTTCTTTCGCTTCGTGCTTTGGCGTGATTTCAATAGGGTGTATGAAGTCCCGACCGAATCATGTACTGTATGCGCCTCCTTGATCACTCTGCTAGTAGTAGAATGGACCCTAAATCTATAGCCCAAGTAAACATTCTGATATGTAGATTGTCATTTGCTGTACACCGTTTGACAGACATAATAAAAGAAGAGAGGTAAAGAAAAAGGGGGGGGAAATGAATGGAAAAAATAAAAAATAAATTGAGCAGCTATGCTGGATTGTTCCAAAGATTGAAGACAGGGGTTTCATGGGCAGGCCACGGCCATCTCTGGTAAAAGGCAAGAAATGGATTCTGAGCTAGCCTGTCCCACCCCTCGGAGTTTCAGCGGTGTTGTGCTTTATAAGCCATCGATGCTGGCCCGACGCTGGTTCGAATCCCTGTCCTTCTGTTCCTTTTTCTTTTTTTTTTTTTTTCTAATCGTCACCCCACTTCTGGGTTACATAGTTAAACTATCTATCGTCCGGGATCGTAGTGACTGACGACATCTCTTCACGATAACTTGATTCATCTGTTTAACTACCGTATCCCTTTGCCCCTTTGTTTCTTTCCATCCATCCATCAATCAATATGTCGTCTGCTGCTTGTATCTTCTGCAAGATTGTCAAAGGTGCGACACTCGCATCTTTTGATTGAATATGATCCGTCACGCCTTGTCCATATCTCTCATTTGCTGACGGCTCAGACAGGTGATATCCCGTCGTTCAAGCTCTTCGAGAGCGAAAAGGTCCTGGCTTTTCTAGACATCCAACCATTGAGCCGTGGCCATGCTGTGGGTTCGCTCTTTTAAATTTATTTTTCCATCCCAGTGCCCTTACCTAAAATACTCTTAACTCTATATCTGACATCGCCTTTATGGCGGTGATTACGAAGAAATTTAGGAAACGGAAAAGGAAGCAAATAGAATGAATCAAGGGAAAGCAGAAACTATCAGTAGAGGGACTGATTCTTTCATTATAGCTTGTAATCCCCAAATTCCACGGCGTTAAGCTCACCGATATTCCCGATGAGGATCTCACCGAAATTCTGGTATGTGACCCTGGTTTTGCACTTGCATTTGCGGCCTGTTTTCCAATGTAAGGCTATTAATTGAGTGTTATTGCGGTTTTAGCAGTCGGTTTTTTTTTTTTTTTCATTTTTCACTCTTTGCTTTTCATTTAACAACATAGAACTGCGGGAAATTCATTGAAGGCTAATTTATCATTCAACAGCCTGTGGCGAAAAGAATTGCTATTGCTAGCGGTGCAGAGAATTTCAACATACTGCAAAACAATGGTCGTATCGCCCACCAATTTGTTGACCATGTAAGAATTTATAGCCTTCCTGTTTCTTGGATGGAGTCTAATGTTACCATAGGTTCATTTTCATATGGTACGTTCACGTTGGTCCTGGGCATATTAACCCGACGTCCCAAGTATTCGAAATAGACCTTTATTTAGCCTGTACATATCCTTATCAAATTCGACCAAGGTTTATGTACGGGAGCCAAAAAGGGACCTTGTGGCTGACATCTTTCAATCTATAGATCCCCAAGCCTAACGAAACCGAGGGTCTCGGTGTTCAGTGGCCTATGCAGGAAACAGATATGGAGAAACTCAAAGCTCTGCACGCTGAGATCAAGTCAAAGATGTAAACGCTTCAAGGTTGTAGAAGGGATTTTAGTCATTTCTTGCTCGGAGACCCGTCATTATTTCGGTGATGCGGTATGTAGATAAAAGTAAACACGTCATACCTTCCATTAGGATCTACGCTCCGCCACGTTGAAGTCTGGAGAATATCATTATATGGCATTCTGTAATTTTTTTCTAACTTATGGTAACTGATCTCGTACATTAGCCATGCTGTAATAAATTGTCTGGTTCTGTGCGATGATTAATTTGGAGGGTATCTCAAGGAAATGTGAGTGGATGACACTGGATGCCCTATTCCTTTGCTGGAGGACACTGAGTAGGTTGTGTAGTATGGAGCTTCTCATCTAGTCCGAATGATGATGGACCGAATCCGTCGCCTGCAAATTTCTTTCAGAACCATGCGTCATATGATTTCGAACAAGGGCGATAAAGCTTGGTCACTAAAGAAGCTGGCAGGCTTGTTCTTTACGGAAGCACTCAGATCTAAGGAGAAGCAGCAGCAAGTAAAAGAGCTACGTCAGGAACTCTTAGGAAATGAGCAATCAGGTCCACGGAAAGGCATATTTGGTGAACGGGGAAAATATCAAGAATCCGAGGAACCACATCAGCATACATCAAAGAACCTCAGGTTCAGAGTCAATACGCGGACACATTGGAAAGTATGGGGTATTCGAGAGAAATAGCAGAAGCCCGAGGTGCTCCATCAAAACCCCTGAAAATATATCGAAATCCATTACACTATTGAATGATGAAAGTCGATCGGGCTGGTCCAAGTGCTTCGGAATTTTCTTCAGCAAGGCGAAGCCAGATATATCTGAGCAATTTACACTCTACCACAATAATGGAGGTGCAGTGGGGCGCGATTGACTTTCCTTGCCTAATAATACATAATTTTGAAAGCAAAGCAAGAAAGCTTGGTGAAGTCTCTGAGCTAGCATTCCTTTCCCGCTTGAAGCAAATAGGTATTCAATACTCTAATACATGAAGGAGAACGAGTAGTTCTGACCGCGGCCGGTGGTAACTTACATGTAGAGCGTTTTCGTCTTGTTAGAACGGTAAGACCGCCGCGAAAGGCTTCTCACAGTTTACGATGCTTGTGCTCTAAACGGCATCACATCTACGCTGCCAGCTAACAGCTAGCCGCAACCAAATAATGCAAAAATAGGTCTGAGTCTACTGAGGTAAGCCGCAACGTAGGCCACATGTGCAGTTGGGAACACGGGCGTGGTTATAACTATCGAGTGCGTTTCGAGTGATTCTCAACTCGTACTTATTAGGTCCATTGGGTAGTGTCAGAAATCAGAGTACATTACCTTGGAAGCATATACTATTACTGTTGCTGATACATCATGTCTGCCTGCTTCTCTATCCTGGCCTCTAGGGGCTTCACCTCTAATGAGAAGGGCGCTGTCCGCGTTAGAAACATGCGTTCTTCTAAGGCCTTTATCATCTTTATATTGTTTCTCATTTTCCTTCAAGGAAGCCTGCCAAAACTTGAAGAGTTGGTCATGTGCGGCTCTTCACGCGAGGTAGGTTTGAGGTAATTCCCCTTGTCTTGTGGTCAGGGGTGTACGGGTTTCTGTATGAATCAGGATCAATTGGAGGCCAAGACCCAGATGCAATTGGGAGTTGAGCCTTTGATCTCGCCGATCTACATTGGCCAGTCCTCGGGCTTATCTAGGATGATAAGATTTCGCGTAGCCATCCTTTTCCGCACTAAAATTGTCGCTGTGTTGCACAGTGACGGACCTAAGTGAAGAAATAGTTGTAAGGCAACATTTCCGGTAGCATCTTTTCATTAGGCCCGCCTAGAAGTTTCCTCCGGGCCGCAATGTACCGACGAGCGAGGGTCTGCCAGAGGCATTCGGCGTACGGTCCACGGATCATGGATGAAAGGCCTGGGAAAGTAAAGAAAGCTCTAACAGCTTACCAGACACCATCTTGGTCCGTAGTGATATTACTGCAGGCGTCGAAATCGAGAAGCTAGAATAAAACAACTCTTCTTTTGAAGTTTTGATCCGTGTTTGTGACAAAGTATTCATAGGTACTCGCACCAGGTTTCCATCGCTGAATATTCGCAAGTGGCATCGCTCGCCTGATTGAATTTCGATCAAGCGGGGTACTTTCCAAGATGAATTCGATGGTCATTCCATCTATTCTTGTGTGCCGGTAAAGGACGGCCAATGCATCCGCCATATCAATTGCATTAGCATAGTCCACCGCATCCAAGTCAAGTGGTCCACATGCAGTAATCTGTAATTGCGCAATGAAAAGAAAATGCTTCCACCCGGACGAGATGCCTCCTTCCCAGCAGTGGTCGTATCAAGCAATCTTTATTCGCGGGGTCGCTTTTGCTTTCCCAATATTATGTTGCGGACAAAATGCCTGATCGGTTCCGGGAGAGGGAAGATCCGTTACACACAAAGAACTTCCCGAGGCTTACGGGGAAAGGCGGGTTCATCGAGGAAGAGATCGAGGTTTTCAGGCCAAAATTCCGATGATTTATTAGCAAACCATGCGACATCAGTGATCGGCCGAGCTGATTAAAGCTCGCTTGGACCTTATGACGTATGATATCATCACTCCATAGCTTCGAAGTCCCGTCAAGAAGTAGGACTTTGAATGCCCAAGGTGTCCCGGACTCCCGGGGTTTTCAAACACCTTTCCCACTGATCCAGTTCGAAATGGCAGTGAGGAGTCCACGGCATGAGGTCGAAATAGCAGATTTTGTTGAAAGAAGTCTTTTCAACGTCTGCTGAGCTGTCTCTTCAGATGCCTCTTGAGCTAGCCTATCCTCCAAGACGACATTCTGCTGCACTGTTGCAGCGAGAGAACTGGCTATTGATGTAATTGACTGATCAGTTCGAGCTTGTTGCCGTCGATGCAGATCTAAGATAGGTGGTAGGCCACCTGGCGAGCCATGAAACCCTTGTTCTCCGTTTTCATTTGACATATCGGAAGTTGTGTTTATGACTGTGGTTTGCGATTGTGTTGGAAGAAAATATTATATCTCTTGTACCGAGCAGCCAGCGAAAGCTTAAATATGCCAATGCTTGATAGGTATTGTATCCTAGGATCAAGCCACTGCCAATTCTCGATGTGTTGGTCAATCAGGAGCTATGAGATTAGATGTTAGATATTATGGAGACATACAATCGTAGAATATATACTTACCTCGAAGTTGCCGAGAAGTTTATTCTTGTACGAGCGAGTGTTCTCCATTTCCCTTTGACGTAGCTTCATGAACTCGGTAGTGCCTTGATCAACCGTAGCACGTGGAGTGTGTTCACACGCCTTATCCAAGACAGTGAAGGTCCTGTTCGAAGCCAGTGCAAATTCGCTCCCTCCGCTAAAAGCGGGCGGTAAACTAAGTCCCCATTGTTGATCATCGCTAAACTACTGGGATATTGCTGGTCACTCCATGCTTTTTTTCCAGAAACCCAAAGGGAGCCGTGGCTGTCTGGTGCCATCCCTGTGAACAACGATTGTCTGATGAACATTCCCGAGAGGTGAATATTATGAGTGTCCTGCCCTTGTTCCGCTGGCATTATGGTGGCTGTAACTCTTAACGATTGGGTCAATGGGGGTATTGTTTGCCTTTAATAGTTGGACTTCAACCATTAGGAGTTCACGCCTCGTTTGCCCATTATCAGTATTCAAAGTCACTTCACCTAGAAGATGTCGGTAGTTGGGCGTAAGCCCTAGCGGCCCACAGTCGAGAGTCGAGGGGGATCTCCCAAGTCCACATCGGGACTGAAGAAAACTTCGATGTCGGCAGCTATGGAGCCACCATGCATACTGTCATTGCGAACACAGTTGCTGTACAATCTCACCTGATGTAGGGAATTCCTGTGTCGATCTGGTAAGCAAAATGGGGCGGTATAAATCTCCATGCTTCATTGTCTTGAGTACGGCGTAAGCTCTGGCTATAAGCTCTGGCTATGGACCACCTCATATTTCTGTCTCTACGGATTCACCTCTCAAGACACGGCGGTCGGCTTCCAGATAGAGGTGAATTTTTTTTCACACGACCCCCCGATCGATCATCGCATCCATCGTTATGGTCCCTATCCATCCTAGTTACACCGGCCTGGTCATAATGTGTCTGATGGGACGATGCCCTAGGGAGAACATTAGTTAGCCTACTGGACGAATATTGAAGAGATGATGGTTGCCGTGCAAACCTTGGATTTAGGTATTTTGATCTTTGGCCCCGTCTCCATCGTGAAGGAGAGCAGAAGATGTAACCTTGATGAATCTTGAATCGCGTTACCAACCAGGACGAAGAAAGTCTCGCTGCTTTAACTTCCCTATATTGGAGATTTAAGATCCTAACCCCAGACATTCTCGAGAAGAGGATATTCCAGCGCAAACAGGTAGAAGAGAAATAAGGTGAATTGAGCATATAAAAGTACTGGGCTAGATTACAACTGGCAAATCACGTGATCAATAGAGGGCCTCGGACTCTCGGAGTCTCTCCCTGGGCCCGGGCACGAG